>JAQIWE010002557.1:0-13014 GCA_034698565.1 Campodea plusiochaeta | reverse complement strand
TCGTTTTCTTGCCCTTGAAAAGGTCTTTCGAAAACGGTATTAATAATTGAAATCGGTTAAGCCGTTCAGAAGTAGTTGGCGGTCAAACAGACAGACAGACAGAGGCACTCAAGCGACTTATTATATAGATAGCTCAATACATTTGGGAAGGAATTATTACAATTCGAACTATCACATTGTGGAGTTAAAATAATTTTCTTAATTTATTACACAGAAGCAATAGCATTATTTTTCTTTTATCCAGAATACTAAAATTTGCATCTACGGTCAATGCTAAATAAAATATAGAACTCGAAATAGTCGAAATCGCGTATAATATGTATATGGTGATCATATTTTCAGCAGAAAAATAAATTATGTATCGTATTTATATTATTTTAACTAAGATTACCTTTCGGTAGGAATTATTCCAAGCAGCTGCTCCAAATCCATGAATATTTCATCCATTTCGCAATCCTTAAATTTCAGTTTTCAAGTCACAGGAGTAAACTGAAACACAAGATTAGTAAAATGCTATTAGACTTTCTTTATAGAATGACATAAGAAATAAGAATAAACATAATAGTTGCATAATTACAATTTCATCAGGTTTCAATATAATTTTAGATATTCTTTCTTTTAAAATCTACAAGTTATAACACAAGTATTTGCAAAATAAGAATCAAAGTTGTTTGATCAATTATTTCTACTTGAAATTGTATAATTTTGAACCCTTTGGCCACTCACGTTGACTTGACGAAGAGTATATTTAGGGTATTAGGGATTCGGTACGCGCATGGGTTGTTTGGAGGGTGAGGGGGGTGGGGGAATACCACTCTTCAACAATACAAGTGAAAGTGAAAAGTTCTTTTACTTCTTTCTTTAGAAGATTACATTCGTTCGTCAATAGTAAACATAACATGGTGTATTCCCGTTATTTACAGGATTTGCTCATTCTTCTAGAAAGTTCTAAAACAAATATATTTTTATTTAATAAGTGTCATCGTAAAATAAAAGATGTTGAAATAGCAGCAATAATTTCCTATTACATATTAATTTTGCTACAAATAAAACACATAGAAATATAGCTCTGAAGTTAATAGGTAAATGATAAAAATGATTGTGTCAAAAATGGGTGTCAATGATAATAAATAACCATTATATTCTAATAAATGATTAAATCAGGAAGAATGCATTACATGGATGCAGTATTAAAACTTATACCAATATCAGAAATATTTGGTTTCCTCGACTATGTAAGCTAGACGGCTAACATAGTGCTTCTTATCAATATACATACGGTATACCCATTACCCAAAACAGTACTGCTGCGCTTATCAATTTTACCTGAAGGAAAATATCACCATTCCTTTGAAAATAAACGAACCTCTGAAGTAACGAACGAAAACTCACAGAAAAAATAACGTGTCCTTTCCTTTACAAGTCAAAACCAGGTATGAAAAGAAGAACTAAAATGAATCGCAGTGTAGACAAAGACCATTCTTTGGTGTAGACTCACTTTCTATACTGTGAGAGTGAATGAGTGAAGCAAGAGAAATTGACTAATTTTGTACCCCGCCAAGGTTACTCAAAACAAATATCTCTCCTGGAGGGTATATATAGGGTTTAGAGATCGAGGGTAGTGAACAACGACTCGATTGGAACCACAAGTTTGTCCGGCTCAGTTCTGGCAAAGTGTTTGGTCTATATTAATTAGACAAGTGTAAAATGGATATTCAACATTGGATTGGTTAGATTTTTACGTTCTCGTATTATTTACATTTTTGATAAAATATTGTCATTCCATATACAATATTCTTTAACGACTTTAATTATGCTGTAGTATATTGTTGTAATATACGTAAGTTGAGAAGTATAGTTTTCTTATAGGAAGGTCCAATAGTAATATAATAATAATAATAATAATAATCTTTATTAAAGTGATATAGATAGGACACAAGGTCCTCTCTTACTCTAAACCACTATTAATAACATATTACATTGAAATTATATACATTGGGCAATTAGATACATTGAAACTAATAAAATATATTTTTAAAAAGATACAAAGAAATATGAAATAATAATATGGTGGTAAGATTTACAATAAAGAAAATTTTACAACTAAAATTTTGTTAAATTTGAAGTATAAAATAATTTTTGACATTTTTTTATAAATATTAAATATTCAGAAAAAAAATTAAAAATATTACAGTAAATGAAAAATTGGGTAAGATAGAAAAAAATAATAATACAAACACAAGAACAAGAAAAAAAGAATGAAGTAAAATAGAATAAAGGTCACAAGTTAAAAAGGCACTGAATTTAAATGTGAAGTTTCCGTTTTCCAAGCAGATGCTCCTTACAGAGTCTTTTATATTCGCTATATGATTTTGAATTTCTTATTTTTGGTGGGAGGTTGTTCCAGAGAGATATTGCAAAATTCACAAATGAATGTTTTGATATTTCTGACCTACATAAGTTAGGTGTAAGCAAATGAGAGCTTGCTCCTCTTGTGTTATAATTATGACTTTTAAAAGTAAATAACGAAAATAAGTAGCAGGGAGTTTGAGTTTGAAAAATTTTATAGCATAATAATAAGATGGTTAATTCCCTTCTTTCTAACATATTGAAAAAACCTTGATTGTGATAAATGTGTCGAACAGATTGAATTTTTTTACACTTGTATATGAAACGTAAGCAATTGTTTTGAAGTATTTGCAATTTACTTTCCAAACCAACTAAGTACAGCGGTCCATTAGTGGAGTTCCAGAAGGTTCTTTTACAATGGGAAAAAGTTATTCTTTATACAATAACAGGCCATCAGAGATTCAACGGCGACCTGTCTTCAATGATAAACAAAAGATTTTTGTAATTTTCATCATTGTACTGATGAAGCATTTTTGGTTATGAAAGCAAAATGCTTGCTTTAATTAGCTATTTTTTTGAAGCGAAATGCTTGCTTTAATAAACTCTTGAATTTCCATGAACACGAATGAAAATGATATCAAAAGTCACTTTCACTTTTAAACCAACTTTAATTCACTTTTAAACCAACTTTATAAATTGCATAATTATGTAATTGTCTTACCATACTTTTTAATGAAAGTAAACTAACAAGTCTACACTTCATCAGTACATGCTGGTATATTAATATGTATTCTCATGAAAACTAAAAGATGTGATGGAATTTCATACTGTAAGAAGTCATTAAAGTGTAATGAGATTTTACGTACTGTAGCATAATTATACTCTGTAGATGAGATTTTCCTGCGACTATAAGTTCATTTTCAGTACAGAAAGTTGATGAACCATTTCGAAAATCTTTACTCACAAAGACTTTGAATTTATATTGTGCTTGACTGCGACGGCGAAATGCCACTGTACTTAAATTTTGCCCTTTTTACTCTACATAACTGGAATTAAAAAAAAATATTCGAGGATAAAAATCTGTTTTAAGTACTTTGTGCATTAATTTCTCATTTTTTAAATTTCTCTCAATTTTTTGTTGTTATTCGACTGATATAGAGATGCAGGATTGCCCCAGTATAGTTAGTCACTTCCATATTCCCATATACATGACATCCCAGACATATTACTAATTGTTATGAGCATGTGTAGTAAAAGTATATGAGAAAGAAATAACTATATAACTCATTATGAATCATATTAAATTATTTAAAAATCTGTTGAAGTATCTGTTATTATGTCAATAATTAAATCTGTAGCAGTTTTATAGATCTTATTTCAGTTGATGGGTGATTTCACAACAATGTAGATAAATCTCAAATAATTAAATGAGTGTCATTAAAATCATATATTGGAGAATGATGCTGATTATGATTCAAATAATATACAAAAAGAAAGGTAATGATTAAAGGGTTATACACTAATATACTACCTTATAGTAAAAGAAATATATATATATTATTCTTTCAGTAGTTCTTGGAATATAAATGATAGACTTCCTATATATATAGGCTATACTATAACTAATTTTATTGAGAGAAACAAAAGTTAAAGAGTTGAGCAATTTCGGCAACTATAAACGTATTTTTCAATCATGTATTTTTATCATCTGCATAAGTACAGTTCATGACTACAGGGTGGCCAAAAAAATGGGACGCTTTTATAAAATGCTAAATTTTCTGAACTAATGAAGATAGAAGAACGAAAGAAACATCATATGAAAGATTTTATTGTTGTCTTTCCAAACATATATGGTTTTATGATAATTAATTCCGTATTCCGGCCGCTACGGCCTTGTAAAGTTGTAAATAAAATAAAACGTGAATGACGACTGTAACATTAAAATAAGAAATATAATGACATCTCAATAAAACAACAAGAAAAGGAAAGAAAATGTTTTAAATTTTAATCAGATGATATGAAGGAGTAATAGATATATGTTAAGCTTATAGTTCAAGAATAATTATGAAAATAAAAATATAAAAAAAATTGTCGCTGAATTTGAGAAAAATACGGATTTTTAATTGAATATTGATATAGACAGCCATTAACGGAAAATTTTATATAGAAGGCCGTAGAAGTCGTGATATATCATGGATTGTAATAAAAATATACATTTTTGACAAAGAAGAACATGCTCTTTCACGTGGTTTTCGACTTTTTATCTTTATTATTTCGGAAAATATGACATTCTAAAAAAGCGTCCCATTTGTTTGGGCCACCCTGTATATTTATAGCATTAAATTGGTTTTGTCATTAACTCATTATCGACGGATAGTGATGTGGTAAAGACTAAAACACTAAATACATGGAATTTTAACTTGAATGAGAAGTAAGAACTGCCTATATACTATTATTGTAATAAGAGATCAGCTTACTATTCATAAATGTCATAAATTAGGTTAAAAAAATTAATGAAATTGCTGGGACTTTGCAAATAGATTTACTGCCTAAAACAAAGAGATTTATATATATAAAAATTATAGCCGTAAATTTATTCTCTAGTTTTTTCAAGTTAATGATCAAGCTGAAATGCTCAGGAGATTGCGATAAAAAATATTAATAACTAATACAATATACCGAACTTTCTACAGTAAAAATAAATTGCTTTGCAATATTAAATTTCCACAGTGCACTCTTCTTATAGAGAATCAAGCTGAATTTATCTAGAATATTTTGTTCATTGTTTACTTTTTCTGTTGCGTGTTTGATAATGTAAAACAAATTAAAGTAGATTCCTGCACGTAAGAATATGGATCGAATTGTCATTTTCGCTTTACTCGACTTAAAAAAGAATTCGTGTCCGTCAGTTTAACTCATTTTAGAAATACATATGAGAGGAGGAAGCAGAATAGAGTAACTTAACGCATTGGTGGAAACGATGGATATTTTACCAATTAAATAAATGTCCTATTTCCATTTAATATTTCGAAATTATTAGGGGAAGATTCTTTTCTCTCCTTTTTGACAAGATTGTTAAAAAGTAATTTAGAATTTCAGAAGGATTACTGCAGCAGATTGCATAAGAACAAATAAGTCGAACAGGAAACGAAGTTTTAAAGTAAAGTAGACTTGGTCATTATGAAAATTTCAGTTTTTCTTTCACCATAGTTTTATTATGTAAAAGCAATTAGATTAAAAAATTGCAACGCGAACGCACATCCATTTTTATTTATCTTATTGTAACTGTACAAGGGTAAAATTATTATATGAGACATTCATTCTGATTATCATTTGATGTAACTTGTAATTCATGAACAGTCGATATCGTTTGACCATTATTTTCTGTAATCTTCCCTCTTTATAAAATCCCATGCAAAGTTCTTGTTGCATGGTCCAGTTCTTGATGGTTCTGTTACGTTTTGGACGAGCATTTTGTACATAGAGCTAAAAAAAACTTATAGATATTGTTTGATAGAAAAGGATGATTAATACTTATAGTGGTAATCAAAAATAACAGGAGTAACATATTCTTTGAAAACCATTTTTAGGAGTGCAGCTTTTCTGAAAATAAAATAGTATTTTTTTATTATTCCACTCTGATTATAATAATAATTATATTTATATAAGAAAAAAGAAAGTGATCAACTGTACTCTTCACAGTTGTCATTATAACTATTGCTATACGGAGAGCAAGAGCTATAAGACAACGGTCGCATAGTGTAGTTCACCAGACCAGCTGACATGTGACATTAACATAACGTACTTCTGGATGTATGCGGTATAAAAATTGTTAATAATTATTAGAATTTCACGAATGATAACATAAAAAATCAATTTGGTGTAATTTAAAACACGTTTACTGACATAAGAAACTCCTCTTGATATAATGAAATGTTATATGTGAATATTTCTGTTATGGTATACTCCTGATAAATGTTTCATTGATAAATTGACACGATGTTTACTTCATCACAAGTACTTCACACCAGCATACTTGAACATGAAACTGTTACGTACCAATAAGTCTATAAGTGTGATTTGTCTATCGAACTTTGCCAGATTATAATCAGATTGACGTACTGATACAGGTTAGAGGATAATGAACGAGACAGTAAGTTCATAGTTTTATTGACATATTATTAACAGATTAAAAATACATCGCGTAATGAGCTATTCAATTAAATGGTTTTAAATCTATTTTCATCGATATAATACATTATGCTAATTTTATTGAACTTCTAACGCTACATATATAATCCTATAGAACAACAGTATGTCGAAATGTATACTTAACGATTTCAATAAGATTAATTCAAAACTGAACGGAACGGAATTCTGAATCTACCTTACGTGAAATAAAAATAAAATCATGAACAAATAAATTTACGTCTGCTGTCCCACTAATTTCAATTAATCAAATGAAATAAAGTAATAATTCAGTTATATGTGCTTCTTCATTTATAATTAAGTTAGGTCATCACACTTTCTGGCCCAAATCTGCTGTACTTGGCCATATAAACAAGATAATTATATAACTTGCTATAGTCTCTAATAATTATTTCCTACTTGCGACAGTTTGAGACTTTAAAGATCACCAGCCTTGAAAATATACGTGTATCGAATATCTTTAACAACTTTACATCATCACGCAAATGAAGCACGGGAAAATGCAACACTGGAGAAACTACAATTAGACAGACTCTGTATTACGTTAGAAGAATACCTGTTAATTTTTTTAAACAACAATAAGGAGTAGAGCTTATAGATAATGATGTACAGTTTCAAGATATTCTTCCTCGGAGCACAGTAGTGGCGTCAGAAATTGCCGGGTAGGGGGGCTTACCCTGTCCGACATGGTGGCACTGGAAAATATCACAAAATGACCGATAAAAACTGAAAATTCACTAATTTTACTAAAAGTCTTTAAAACCGCTGTAATCTATAGGAAAAAATGAAAAATAACACCAAAATTTCAATTTTTTTACAGTTTCGAAAACAATTGTCATAATAATTATGTTCACGAATATTAGAATTTCGCTTAGTAAATATTACTTAGGAGATAACAAAAGTTGTTATTATATTAATGGATAAAAATTGTCATTTTTTTCCGTAAATTTGTCAAATCGACATGCCCGATGGGGTGACTGGAGCCTTCCCTCCCCCCTCCTGTCAGAGCATTAAAAATAAAACAAAAGACAATGAGAATATTTTTGTTAATTTTTTCTAATGATTTTTATTCGATTGAAGTAAATAGGCCTAAACATTATTTCATAAAGTACTGTACGTCATGGTCGAATCATGTACAAAGTTTCATGTGGGAAATATTATAGTACTTCACTGATTAACTTAAACATGAGATATTTTAAATGTGCAATTTTTGACTTCATTAAATTAATTTTGATTTTGTAGTTTCTGAAATATATCTTACCAAGAAAGTTCAATAACAGCAACTATGAAGTGTGGAAATAACGTAACTTAGATTATTATGTATTATTATACAGGATCATGTAATCATGTCAGCATATGATTTACAGCTTTTATAACTACAAGTGTAACTATCACATTTCCTGAAGACACGGATATAAAAAAAACATATTATATGATTTCGTATAAGGTATGACGCGAGTGTGATGTACTCGTAATAAAGTTTACGTCTATAGCACTAAATATCGTATAAACGATGTAATTTATTTTCATATGATGAAAATACTCTTTGAAAGACTGCTGCTATACAATACATCATCAAGTTCGCTCAGTCTGTTGGCACTCTTGTGTAACGTCTATTATTGCGTCGGAAATTAAAAATCGAATTCAGATGTTTCTCTTTGAATTTATACATCGTATTCTTAGAAGGCCGTTCCGTTATGCTAATGATAAGAATTGACATTAAGGTTAGCAAGTTTATCAGCTGAGTAAAAATAAATATTTGATTTAAGAATTTACACATTTTAGTTACAACGAGCACTTATGCTTTACGATTAAATGTTTTTAAATATGGCACTATAAGAATAATGTTTACTTTATTTCGTTTTAATTAGATCATCGTAGCACATTCGTTGTAAAGATCGTATCTGCAAACCATCATAATTACTAAATAAATTTACTTCTTCTTTTACCACAAATTAATTTAAGCACCATAATGTAGAACATATTATAACCTTTGACATTTAATGTGGTGATGAAGGAAGCCTTAAAATTCTATTTACAATAATCCAGTAGTATCCAGTAGTAAAAATCGGATTCTTGATTGAGGACGTTTATGTTATTTTCCGAATGAAACAACATTTTAATTAAGAACAAGATATAGGTTATAATGGGAAACGTTACACGAATATTAGATTACTTGTAAATAATCCAGGGAGCAGTACAAGTAGTGAACCTTCACGATGCTGAACAGTTGTATTATCTTTCTCTATTATAACTTGTGTATTGGCAAAACTTTATATTCACGATTAAAAATAATTATTGGTGATTAAAGATTACTGCAGATTGCAGGAAAAGATGGTACAGAAAAAATCTAATTTTCGAACCATTTTAAGCACAGGAAAAATTAACAATATTGATGTACTCTCAAACGACAATTTAAAAAATTAATGTCACTGTAATTTATGCAGAAACTTTCCAAAAATATTTCCCATTTCACATCATGAAATGTAAATCCTTCAGGAATAGACCATTATGTGGATGGTTCGATTAAACTGCTTGAAGCTGACAGAGAGAGGAAGAGAGGTTCTGTGAGAGTTGGAAAGGTGAATGAAACACATGGTGTATAATCCCTATTTCTCTACAGCGATAGAACGTTTTTTTTTTCTTGTAGTAAATGGAAAAATCTAGATACTGATGGGGAAAGTCTAGATGCTGTATTCCCAAATATTTCTCACGTGTGAATGTTAGAAATCAGAAGATCTTTTCCTGTTGTTCTAATGAAGATTAAATATGTCTATTCTATCTCTTTTTATAGTCGCTGTTGTATCGACCGCTCGGGGTTAAACTATCCTAATATTAGCATTCCATGTTGTCTCCCTTTGCCTTCTCTAATACTTCATTCTACTGATAGTCATGTGCATTTTATGTTAGGGTATAAGATTTCACGTTATGATTACTCGAACAGGTACACTACATTATTAACTTTTATTATGTATAGGTGAACGATTGTAGAGACCATTGGATAATGTAAGTACTAGATTTTTGAAAGTCCTTACATAACTCATTAAGTACTCGAGTCCCACACTACATTGAAAAAAATATTCAAATTCCACGTCTGCTCTGTGCCGTATGCCTTGCCTACAACACGGAAAGAGTAAAACCTGAGAGAGTAGTCAGTGACAGTAATGGAGAACTTTCTCGTGGAGTATTCCTATAATATATTGCACTTGCCCATTCCTGCAGCGCTGCAGTTCAAGAATCTATGAACGGTACATCCTTAAAAAAAATCAAATGGGACTACTGAATAGAATATTCTGAACTGTAGTAAATATCCGGCTCCATAAAATATATTTAGATCGTTGATAAACTTAGACAATATTTAATGGAGTTTTGGGCGATTAGTAAATATACATGGTATAGTTGTACCATAAATACATTCCAAATGATAGAGTAAAGAAAATAATCTTCAAAGGTGTTAAGAGATTTAAAAAAAAAAGAAATTTTGGAATTGTGTCCTTTTGTAAATATTATTATTTGCTGTGATTATACTGATTTGACGGCATTAATGCACTACCTTGATACTTCCGCTAAACATGTCCCATTTTATATATTATGGAATATTTTTTTTTTTTAATGTAAAATGGAACGAAACTAAAAAAAAGCCTATATTAAACGTTATCTGTAAGTTATAAATGAACAAGAACAATTTTTTTTTCCAGTTTAATGCCAGAGTAACATAATTATATTATGCATTTACTATTATTTATTTCCCTTTGCTACTTTATGCAATTGACTAAATTAAATCTTATTGCTAGCTTGGAAAGTTTGTGAAAGTTTATTCTAGTACCCAAAATATTCTCAAGGAATTTATCGATTTGTGTTCGGGCGGTTTTCTTGTCTATTTGATACATGCAGGAAAAGACTATTCTTTTTACCCTCAGTCACTTTGTGAACCTATTCACCTTCGTACCAGCGAATAGACCATTGTTCTACAAATAACATCTATTTATATTCCATTCCAAGGGCAAAGAATATTAATGCAAAAAGTAGGCATTATTGTGCTAAATAGATCCTCTTTTGTCATACGCTTTGACTTGGTAATATCATGCCGAGCTACATGTAATTACAATACGTGACTATTATTTAAGTCCAACGACAAATTTGCTAATAATAACGTTCAACGGTATGGAAATTTCCACACAGTTGTAGTAACTGCATAAATTGTATGTCACCAAAAAAGATGATACAAAATGCTTACTATGTATTAGTCTATATATATCGGAATTACATGATTGTCATATGTCAGAATAAATGGTGCTGTTTATGAATTCATGCATGCCACGATACAAATTACATTATGCCGGATATTGGAATGATAATACTCAACCTGTACGTATATTATAATTACATAAGAGTAACATAATTATATATACAATAAGCGGGAAATATACTATATAATTATAAAATTTTGAAATTCACATGTCAAAATATTTTTAATTAGATTAGTCCTACATATTTTTTTTTACAGATCTACTGTTTTTAAGGCATTTTGTCTATATGTCTATGACTGCAATAATAGCGCAGTTATGAAATATTTTGGGCTAACTATAGATATGTTTAGATCATATAAGTATCACGTTATTGGATATTTAATAATTAGATATTGTAGAGCTAAGTTGAAACAGAAAAATGTAACCCTTTTTCATTTCGACATCCAATTAGACATGATAATTTATGTCAACATGATAACATCCAAAATATTGTACAGAAATATATTATTGAAATCACTCTTACCTGGTTCTTTATCCTTATTCCTTTTAAAAATCTTCAACATGATAAACACACAAAATATATAGACGAAAAAACGAACAGATAACCACTAATACACACTTAACATAGTAAAGAGATCACAGCATAAATCACTAGTAATATAAACAAGAGCACCAAAGCAATATTTATGTTGCCGCTCACATCGTATTCTTTAGTCACATGGGGTAAAACTCATGGCGAGCAGTTATTTTCTCTTCCCCGTCCGATCTATACAGCTGAGCTCTCTCCCATCAACTGAAAGAACGATTCTACTCTGTGCTTTCAAGAACGAAGGTTACAATACGTGCTGTTCTCCAATCGCAAACGTTATGCTTCAACATACGAGTGGTGGATATTCGCACGATCAAATGCATTGTTTTCGTTACTACACTTTGTTTACATCCATTAGACAAACCACGAATAGAATTTTGTTGCTCTATAATATCGGTGAAATTCGTGTCACATAAGCGGATAATTTCTACGACAACTCATTTCCTTATCTCTTTTGTTCAAATCCTATTTAATCTGTGATGATAAAGCGATATGTTACATGAATGTGTGTATTTATTGCATTGCATTAAGGTGGATTTAGGTGCAATAATGGTTCATTCCCTTTAATACAGATGGCAGCAGCAGGGGATTCTAACGACGGGGTGATATGGAAAGAGAAAAAGACGGAGCGAGAGGAAGAGTGAATGGGAAGTTGAAAGAAGAGTTATCAGAAACATTTTTTTGGTTCAGAGCTAAAATGAACAAGGTCATGATAAACTTTAACCAGGAAGACATGGAGTACCTGGCGACCCGACATGACACAGTGACCAGATTGAATCTGATCCTGTTCACTTTTGAGTCTGACATAATGATCGAACTCCGGAACTCCCGATTTCTGCTGGTAATCACGCTGTACACTTCATAACCATGTAATTTTTTTCACGAGTTATCGACATTTAATTAGTGAGGTATTAATCGTTCACTGGAATCTTTCACCAATTCCTCAGTGATGATTAAAGGGACCGGACAGCGAAATAGATTTTCTTTAATTTCATTATACCGATAGTACTAATTTCTCTATTATTTTTGGTGTCAAAATTATTATCCTACTATTTTTTATTCATGAGATATCGCGATTTGTAAAAAAAAAGTTGAGATAAGTTACCTGTGAAGTGAATTTTTGGATCTCAGCATTTAATAACTTTACAAGAACCAAGTAGATTTTATTAACTAAATTAATTTATTTTAAGACTTTTTAAAAAAGAATGACTAAATTCCGACTTATGGAACCTTCAGAAGTTATAAGTTCCGAAATTTTTTGGAAATGAGGTTCACAGGTAACTCAGGGAGTTGTCTGTGACCTTCAGCTGGGCGTATCTCCAAAATAGCTAGACAGATTTTGCTTATTCTTTTTTCAAAAATCTTCAAAAAATTCATTAAAAAATAATATTAACAGAACTCAAAAAGTAGAAAATTGGCTTTCCAGTCCCAAAAACGCAATAAAAAAAAAAAATTTAAATAAGGTTTCAATGCGTGGAGAAAATCAATCCAAGGTTCTGAAATACTAGTAAAAAGAATTCTATAGTTGCCAAAATCATAATTCAAACTTGCAACAAGTAGCTATTAAAAGTTTGAAAAAAATTAAATTTCTAAAAATTTTTGAATTTACCTAGTACA
>JAQIWE010002556.1:0-13015 GCA_034698565.1 Campodea plusiochaeta | reverse complement strand
CATTGCATAATCCCAACTTTACATTGAAATTTCTACATAAAATGACTATGCATCCCACTTTCAAATTCAATTTGTGTTTAGGAAAGCCTGAAGGTGTTAGAGAATTCAGAAACTCTGTTGGGAAATTTGAAGATTCCCTCAAAATTACTGAATCAGAATTTTCTGTATAATCAATGCTAATATAATCAATGCTTATATAGACCTGAATACTTGGTATACAAACAGTTGTATCACAATTTTTTAAGCCGTTCAGAAGTAGTTCGTGGTCAAACAGACAGACAGGCACTCAAGCGACTTACTATATAGATTTAAAACTTTTCAGCAGATGCAAATTTTTGGTTAATATTGAATGGCAAAGATTTGAACTTTGGAAAAGGGAGTTTCTGTAAAGTGTGATTGTTGTGTTGTAAGCAGTTCCGGAGTTGTGATATAGATAAACAGAAGAATGGCTGCCTTTTTGGAAGATAGTCATATGAAAAGAATGAGAGGTAATAACGAACATTGACTTGTTAACTGTGAATTGTAATTAATGACAGAAGGATCAGGACCTAATCACAGCATTTTCATTTTCTGTGATTATCCTGTTTTTGATAATTATATCTATAACAGTACTAGACCTATGCCTTTGAAATGATTTACTAATATAGCACATAATTGAATTCCAAAATTTTAGAATCCTTACTGATATTAAAGTTCTTGTGAAAAATCATTTTCAGCTTTTATGACAAAATACATTTCAATGATTTTTAATCGGTGTAGAATGTCTCAATGATCCATTTTTGCATTTAAAAACGTGAACTGAAACTTAAAGTAATATAATTATATACAATTTATTAACAGACTGTTCCAAGTTTTCATAGATGAATGATCATAAATAAACTATAAACATTGAAGCACACTGAATTGTGATCTACTGATTCACCATGCATACTGGGCGTAAATAATTATATATATTAATGTGTAAATGTTACACAATTACACATGGTACGGCTACGTTATTTTTTATAAAATTTCTTGTGATAATTATATCTTTTTAGCTGAACGAGAGCGAGATCCAAGTAAGCGAACAGTGCGTCCACCAGTTGGTTATTATTTTGATCCTGAAGGAGGTGAAAGTTCAGATGATAGTGATTTTCATATTGATAATCATGTGGAACATGGAAGTGATGATGATTCTGGAGAAACAGATGAAAATAGTAAGCATTACAATATTTTACCAATTAATGACTTACACTCTTCAGAATATTTGAAAATGTAACTGTATATTATAAGAGCAATTAATGGGATAAATAGAGGAAAAGTAAAGAGAAGTTGCACTGGCAACACTGAATTCGCTCAAAGGTACCAAAAGGCGGGAATTATCGCAGATTTTTGGAAGTTAGATTTTTGGAAAGCTAGGTGCTAAAATGGGTGATATAACTGTAAACATACAGAATTTTTTATTTTGTAACGGAAGAGGAAAGGAGCGTTGGAATTCTCAGGAAATAAGAAATTGTAACGGTTAGTTTGAAAAGTTACCGGTACATCGTCAAATGGTTACTAAAAATACTTTTGAGTCAGAATACTCATTGTTACTTCTAGAAAATGGATTTTCAGCTTGTGATCCCATGTATAAAGCAGCAGCAGAGGGAGATCAGTACAGTACAGGCAGCGCTCATGCGGAGAAAACTTACAGCTATCGATTCCATTGAGATTGCCATAATTAATTTATTCGCATTGTTAGTTTGAAATAGGTACCATATGAATGGTGGTAACTGATGCAAATGTTTTAGAAATCAAAATAAATAAAATTATTTTCATTTTAAGTGAAATAATAGGTACAGTATTTTAACAGCAATTTAGATGTGACTGTAGACATTTAGTCACAGGATCACAGCTCACAGTCATCCGTGATCCAAAATTAAGCATCTTTTAATACACCTGCATTTCAACAGTAAAATCAAAAGACAAAACTGACAAATATCTTATTTAATTCAATAGATTATATGAAACCTTTTTAAAAAGTAGTAGGTTATCCTACTTTATTACGTTACATGCACTTTACAATAAGAGCAGAAACATATCCTTATTCTGAAAGGGTATCAAAGTTTAATAAAAGTACTTTTTGTACTCAGATGGTAGTGATAGTACGGAAGATTCAGATGAAGAAAATGATGAGAAAAGTGGGAAAGATAAAAAGAATAGTGACTCTACTACATTCAATCTAGATAAACTCATACAACAAACAGAACAAGATGCAAAGGTAAATACAAGAAACAATAGTATTGTATAGTTATAAATAGAGTTGTCATTCTAAGGTAAATACAATAAATAATAGTTTTGTATAGTTAGAGTTACATATGATTTAATATGACAAGGCATGATACATAACTGTGTTATTTCAGTTACGTAGGATCAAAGAGAAATATTCCATTTGATTTAGCCTAGTTTGGAGGAGAATCCGCAAGAGTGAATTAAAATAAATTAAAATCATTTAAATTTTGATGCAATAGTTGCAATATCTTATCATTTTTATACGAGGCGTATCCGGAAAGTAAAGATACAAATGATTTATCACTTATGATTTAGGGGCAATATTATTTAAGCACTATTTGGGTACACAGGATTAAACATCGAACATTTCTCTTTCTTTTCAAGTTTATTTGAAGTTTCTACTCCTAGTCTAACTCTGGTAATACGTGCTCGAAGTGACTGTGCCTTGGCGTCCATATATAAAATCCCGCCAAATGCTTTTACATGGTTTTTCAACTAAAAGAGGTGATTATATCTAGATATTCCAGGATAATTCACATGGAAATTGTTTTTATTTCAGTGTACATTATGAATCAACATTAATATAACAAATTTGTGCATCTATTTGCTCGAGTTTTGTCAATTCTGTGAATAAGATCAAAAGACACTGACTCCCGCCACCCCATTTTAGGTCTTTTTAATGAACTTCGGTACATGATAAACCTGCGACAAGAGAATCCAAACCACCTTTTTGCTTGCAGTTTGTCGACTCTGAATGTACTCGTAAATAAAAAAATATTTTTGTTTTTCTGTGAATTTCTTCTATATACTCATCTTTTGCTTTTATAAATCATAAAAAGAGAGGATCTCGGACTTGGCGAGATTTTAGATTGACATAGTCACTTCCGAAAGGTGTTACTCGAAAAATACTCACCGTAGCGATTCCAAATAAATGAGAAAGGAAAGAGAAAACTTCAATGTTTAATCCAGTGTACCCCATTTGTGCATAAAAATTATTACCTTCGAACAATATGCAATGTATCTTTACTTTCTGGCCTCGTATTATATGGCATACTTTTGTAATATTTCACAAATATTATATTTCAAAGTGAAAATTCTAGATATTTTTATGACATTGGATTTTTAGAAGTATACCCAATTGTAACAGTACTGAGAATGAAAATTTACAATTTACTAAATTGTAATTTTGTTTCAAATGTCAAATTTGTACTGTGTGTAACAGGATATTCCTACTTTTCTTGATTTGTTCTTAATATTTTTGTGATACTTTTGCAATTTCAAAAGAAATTTATTATGAAAATCTGTTTAGTCATTTTCAAGCTTCAACATTCTGAAACTACACAATTACTCTGTCATCAGCATACACAAATTTTACTGTTACCGTGCAGCATTCTCTTAAATTGTGGTGTTTTTCTTCAAAAAAGGTTATTTTTAAGTAAGGAAGGTGAAGTTTTTGAGATAAATTCCGAACTGAGGCAGCAGAATAGGTCTCTACTGAGACTAGTTCAGAAATTCATTGCTCTCAGATGACGTCAGCCAACAGTTTATTTTAAACACAGCTTTGAAAGAGGAAATTGCTGAATAGTTCTACTATAATAACAATATTTACTTTCAAGTAATTCTGTTGTACTTTTAAGATTTTCATTTTTATGTTATAGGTCTATCACAGGCTATATTTTCCACTTTTGGCCAGTTTTCGTTTAACATTTACAGAGTAGTCAAATCATAAACATTAACGCTGTTGAAATGGTGTAAAAAAGACCAAAGTGGTCTTTGTTACTTCATTTAGACAATGTTTATGACATCAAAGGCCTGCAAGCTTGTACTATAATTTATTAAAATCGTAGAATATAACATGAACTTCATGAACCTATACAATACCATAGTTATTTCTTCCTTTTTAGGATATATTGTTGAAGCATCCACTTCCAATATGTGGTGCTTGTTTAGGAGATAGAAGTGATGAGCAAAATGAAATTGTAGAATGTGATAATTGTGGAGTTTGTGTACATGAAGGTTTGTTATACCTTTTTATTTATTTATTATTTATTTACATCAAAGAACAAATAGGCTAGTGGTCCATTTTATACAATCATAAAAAATGCAATAGTCGAGTTAATAGCTATTCTTACAAATGAAGATCTCATACAAAATAAGAAAAAATAAATTACCGGTAGTTACTTCGCAAGCACATTTGTTTACATTTGCATTTTCTTAAAGGCTAACATTCAAAGGTTCTATTCTAAATTATTATTCTTTAACACCATATGTCTTAAACAGCAGAAATATTCAAACTTCTAGTTTTATCCTCTATTTCACTAAAAAAACGCTTTAGAAGAAGAACATTTAGATGACACATTTTTTAAATCAAGAAAAACGCTAGTCTACTTCTATAAATTTTTCAAAACTCGACTTAAGACTTCCTCCCAATAACATAAAACCAGTAGGCAAATAGTTTTAGAAACGGAAATAATGAATATATTGTTAAAAAAAGGCAAGAAATAAATTCATATGATCCAAAAACTCATGATTGTTCCATATTTCAGGTTGTTATGGAATTAGTGATGTTGAAAGTAATTCCAGTACTGTTTCATCATCAGCTACAGAACCTTGGTTTTGTGATCCATGCATAGCTGGACTTAAATCACCTTCTTGTGAATTATGCCCAAATAAATGTAAGGAAATGTATAACAATTTGTAGGCTAGATATTTTTTGATACCATATTCATAATTTCAATGTGCACTATACAGTTATGTGAAAAACATATATAATTGTGAAAACATATGCTAAATTTAATTCTAATAATCAACATGTAAATAATACCAGTTTGCTTTTCTAATTACTAGTACAGTAATTATGAGAATATTCAGATCTCATTATTTATTTATACAGACATATTAACCCAGATATATTCTGTTTGTTACTTTGTTGCATTAGCGTAATCAATTATTGTTACTTCATCTGCATATTTAGAAGTGGTCAGTTTCAGTATAAATGTTAATGGTTATCAAATAACAAGATGAGATAACAGTGCAATGGGAAAATGGTAGAACCCCATTCTCAAAAAGAACAGATCACATGGGATGAATTAAAAATCCACCTTAAAGTTCTTCTATAAATGCTGGATTTATTTACCGACTGCAGTTTCGACTTTTAATATCCATTATCAAGGCAATTGTAACAAAACAATAAAACAAAATAAGATATATATTATAAAACAAAAAGTGTAAAAACTTACTTTGTAAAATTTTGGTAAAAGTGAACAGAAAATGATAGCTGTTTTCAACAAGAAGGTAGCTTGCAGAATGAAGAAAAGATATTTAAAAACTATGTGTCAAATACGTATATCGTTCATCCAAAATTTAATCGTAGCAGATCATGTCTTCTTAATAGGCCTCAAAAACTTTTTTTAACAATCCACTTGTTATTAAAATTTTGCATCCATGTTACAAAGTTTTGATATGGAAAGTTTAAATATGAAAATATGCAAAAATACTCGAAGTTACTTAGGCTCTACTTGTTTTTCAGATGGAATATTTAAAGAAACAGATGTAGGAAAATGGGTGCACCTGGTATGTGCATTATATGTTCGTGGAATAGCTTTTGAAGAAGTAGATAGACTTACAAATGTTACATTATTTGAGATGACGTATAGTCAATATGGAGCTAAACCTTGTACACTTTGTGATGATGCAAAACTCGCTAGAACTGGTGTTTGTATTAATTGTGATGCTGGAATGTGCAGGACATACTTTCATGCATCATGGTAAGTCACATCCAGTAAAGTTTTTTTTGTAGATTGCAGTTTCAAAGAATATATTGCACATGATTTCGTGATAAATAAATATATTGATAAGCAGTAGTATTTAGCATATTTTTTAATGATTTATTGTCAAATTTTTTTGTTCTATTTTTATTTTTATATCCTGTATAATTAAGTTTTTCAACAATTCATATTCAGCAATATTGTTGCAATACCTCTAAGCTTTATTCAGTCTCATAGCAAGGACTGTAAAAAAATTAAGAGAACAGAGTTGTAAAACTTCCAAAAGGAATTAAATCAACATTTGTTATTGATTTTGATAAATTGAAGTTGTGTTTTCATTGTAAATTTGTAAGAAAGGTAAAGGAGCTCCTGTGTCATAGAACACCACGTAAGCATCGGCATAAGCCGTATGGGGGATTGATTACATGGGCACAATTGGAGGCGATGTGGTTAGCACTGCGCTCAGGTCACACTTTACCCCAGGGTTTTATTCCTGGTACCCATTTTAAAAGGCTGAGTGAACATCAGAAGTCATCCTGGAGGAATGTGAGAAGTATAGAAATACCGCCCCACACCGGATTTGAACCTGGGACCTCAAGACCACAAGTAGAGCAGTGCCTCTAGACCAGCGACTCCATATTGTAAATTTGTACATTATTAAATATTCTTCTGGAATCACTTAATTAACTTTAGAAATAGATATCTGTCAGCTATGGTACAATAGACTTTTTATGTTTATGTTGTACAACATTGATGTAAACTTTCTTTTGTAGTGCTCAACGTGAAGGATTGTTATCTGAAACTCATTCAGAGGAAGCAGACCATGCTGATCCGTATTATGCACATTGTAAACTTCATACAGACAAAACCGTCATGAAGTAAGTTCATTGTCTATTAAAGATATTTTTATTCGTTTCAACTGGTATTTTTCCCTTATAAAATTGATTATGTTCCATAATAATTATTTATAAATTTGTAATAAAGTACCAATATCCTGATTTAAGTAAATAGGAGATTCAATATCTTGGATACGATGTACCTCAGATAAGTGATTTTTTAGAAGAACTTTAGGAAATTTCATGTAGGAATATTTACATGTGAATAAAATTTTACTGCGTCATGTATAAATTGTAAAATAACTGATTTATGGCAATTGAATGCTAGTGAATTAAAAATGTTAAATATATTTTGTCCATAAAATATATATATAAATATTTATTTTTCATATGTAAATTTTAGGAGTAGAAAATGGAGTTGGTTGATTATGCAAAGTCAAGAAAAAGCTCGATTTGATGAGAAACAGAGATTAAAGAGCACTTCTGATTCATGGGCTAGAATAGACAGAAAACTTGCTGGAGCAAAGAATACTTATCTCACAAAGAAAGCTACTAGGCCTTTACCATGGGGTAAGTTTATATACACAAATAAATAAAATTGTTTTTGTTCTTTGATTCCTTTTGCCGAATGCATGCTGTAAACTTATTAGCATTTAAGTAATTTCAACTTTTATAAATCCTATTAGAATATTGTCTATTACAGACAGTAGAACAAAACTTTTATACTGTACTATGTTCAATGTAGATTCTTCTAGCAATTTTGATTTTTCTGTAGTTCCAACACAAAAGATGCCAAGACCAATTTTTACAAGTTGTCAAGCTGTTGAAAAATTCAGCGCTAAATCTGTTTTGATGGGAATTGATATAAATGCTTTAGAAAGTGAAGATTATCAAGTGAAGTCTATAATAGATGCTAGAAGAAAATGGAATGTTCCTCCAGCTTTCAGGTGAGTTACAGTAAAGATAGAAAATTTTTAAGAGGCAGAACTTATCATGTTCTGATCATTTAAATAAATGAAATTTTTAGATATTGTTAATAGTTAATGAAGTTTTTCACTTGAAATTTAAATAAATATTTTACTATCGTAGGCTTCTGAATATGACTGATTGTCTGATTCATGGTAGTCACATACTGATCCACTGTTTCGCCTAAAACAGCATCACATGATGAGCCATTTAAAGTTAAACCTTCAGTAGGAGTAAACATATGAAACATGTCTCGGACAATTCTTACCCTTTTGTTATAGTGGCGGAAAATGTTAGAAGATGCATCTCCTAACCATTTGCATTCACTTTCCAAGCTTACAAAACATTAATCAGTTCACAGTGACTGCCATTAAAATCTCATCAAAACCATTTTTTTATGGAAGTGTGTGTCTTTGCAATTGTTTTGTAAGAAAACTAACACATGCAAACACTTCAAATTTTAATACAAAGTAAGAAAACATGCAGAGGCCTTACTTTTCAATAAAAAAAGAACCAGATCTCTATCTCAAAAAGAAATGGATTTATCAGCTTATGCCAAGATTCTCGTTCTTCAAAATTGGCATAGTATAGGAAGTTCCTGGGTTTAGATTCATGATATATTGTATAATTTTGTCATCAAACATTGAATGGCAATGTATTTTTAGCATTGAATCAGGGAGGAATGGATTTATATCATTTCTTAACATTATTGTTTTAATATTATTGTATCATCAAATTTCCGTAAAATCCAATTGTTTTCATTTGTAAGTCTACTACTTTGAAGTTTAAACTTCAATTATTCAAATGATTTAGGCCTACTATGTGCATGTTTAGTCTCTCAAACTTTTTATTAATAATTGATAGATAATGAACCAGTTGAATGTTTTTCTATTTGTTTTTGTGTGATACTTCTTATAATGGTAAATCATAACTCTCTTTCACAGACATGTGACTATTATTTTTTTCCCCTTTCTGTTTCAGTGTTGAATTTGTGAGTTATTTCATGAGTCGTGATTCAAGAATTTCAGCATTGAAAGATGATATTAATGCAAATATGAAACTTAAAACTCAACTCAAAGATGATGAAGAGAAAAATACAGATTTATACAATGAGGTATAGTAGATAACATAATGTATGGTACATTCATTTATTATGCTAGATAATCATTTTATATTCATTTATTTATTTAAAATACGGTACCTGCAACATTACTTATTTTTTGTATGTGATTTTCAGTTGGTTCGAGAACACACTAGAACAATGACTAGACATACAGCTGCAACAAATAGTCTACAATTAATTGAATCAATTGTGAAGTTCTGTTCTGTTAAAACACTTCATTCTAAAAATTTGTTGCATAACACAAAAGTTTCAAAGTCAGGGAAAGAGAAGAGGAGGAAAAAGACAACACCAACTGTACCTTTACCAGGTGAGAAACTTTTACAATACAAGTATATTTCATTTATACTTGCTTTAATTTAGTTTAATACATCCACTCCATACATGCAATTTAATATATCAACTCCAGACAAATATTCTAACCTGTAATACCACACTTACAAGAAAACAAAGCAAAAAAAAAATTACAATACACTAATTTAAACCAGTCTGTCTAATAAAGCTGGTCATTTATGATTAAAGGTTTATATTTTGATACACTTTCTTGTACTAACAGTAAGTAGTAAGCATTGGCTTCAGAATGTTAGATTATTTTTGAAATGTAAATAAAGAACCTCATACAGGAATAATGAAAGTGTTATGATATGATTTTGAGAATAATTATGAACAGAACAAAAAATATACAGTATTGAGTGTTTTTTGTTCTATTTCAGCTGTGTCATTACCAACTTCATTGTTTAATAAATGTAGTGTATGTCACGGTGTTAATGATCAACATCTCCTAGCTAACTGTGATACTTGCAATAAATATTATCATCTTGGATGTTTGAATCCTCCTCTTACTAGAATGCCAAAGAAAAATAGATTAATGGGATGGTAAGTACACAAAAAAGAAAGAGAGAACAATATTTGAAAATAATATCTGTGATAAATTCAGTTTATGAACTATCTGTAACACATGTAGGCAGTGCATGAGAGAGCATACGGTAGTTTGTCTGCAAGCTAAAAGAATGTTCTATTGTTAATGTAGGTATGTCTATTTTAAATTTTTAGCCATAAAAATTACCCTAATTTGCATATTTTTTATTATTTTGTTATGACCAGCTGAAGAAAAATGGAAGGGAAGCATGCAAATTATGGGAGGCTAAAACTTAAAAGAATTCAAAATTTTTGTTAATAAATCTAATAAAATAAGTAATATTGCTCGAGACTATAAATGAATATGGAATAAAGTGGTGTTTTAAGGGGGCATTAAACAAGAGTTAGTAGTTATTTTATTTATAACGATTTTGAGCTCTTAAGAATTAGCCTCAAAACTAGTTAGAGAGAGAGACTAAAAATTGTCTAACTCAGTACTTTTTATTTTGATTATGATTGAGAGTAAAAAAATTAATATTTATTTTCATATGAGAAACTAAATTACTAATTATTTCCTATAATTAAACAGATTGTGAATTTTTTATGACTTCTAATTTTTTTTAATTTCCTGCTTTGCAATAGAGTTTGTGATATTTCTTTTCTTTAAGATGTATCTGTTATTACAGTATCTATTTTATTTGCATGAATATTACATTCAAATTTTTTTATCTGTAATTACCTTTCAGTGATCACTCAAACTCACAATGATTTAATATTTTATACTTTTCTTTGTACAGTATTATAGTAAACTAATCCTTTTCAGGCGTTGTTCTGAGTGTGATAGAACTTCAACTAATTCTGAATCTGAAAATATAGATATAACAGCTCCAAGACAGTTAAGAAGAAGTGTGAAAGGTCCAGCTAAATTCATAGAATATCAGAGTGATATGATGCAAGCTGAATTACAAAAGGTAATGTATGAATACTGTTAGTACAATGATAGACTACCATAGTTTTTTTATGAATATTACTCCAATAAGGGAAATATATTTTGACTGAAGTGAAGTAATTTAATAGCAAGAAATAGAAATTAAAAAATAAAAGAAATAATATGGTTGTAGTAAAAGTAGTTTTATAAACTACTCGTAAGTCAAGGGTACAAATAGTTATTAAGACTTTAGGAGCCATTAAAATTTTTATTATTGTATATTGTTCTTGTTTATACATTAAAAATATATTGTATGCTTTGAGAGTACATTTTGCTGATAACCCTCCAAATATCATTAAATTTAGTTAATTTCATTTTCTTTCTTTTACAACTCTTTTTAACTCCTGATGTTGTTTTGCAGAATATTTCTTATTACTATTTGTTTCAAATAAATCATATTTCAAAAATTGAAATTGAAAAATTGTAATTCTGAGCGCTTTGAACCAATATTTTTTTTTGCTATTTTGGTGATCCTTTAGGAGCCAGTGTCAAAAAATTTGCTGCCGTAATGGCCAGGCGAATTGTTGTTTGTAACCATCGTGTTGTTCATTTTATTG
This sequence comes from Campodea plusiochaeta, assembly GCA_034698565.1. Classification (NCBI taxonomy): domain Eukaryota; kingdom Metazoa; phylum Arthropoda; class Diplura; order Rhabdura; family Campodeidae; genus Campodea; species Campodea plusiochaeta. Next base: position 1,670 of record JAQIWE010002556.1, on the reverse strand, counting down.
ATTTCAATAACATGAATTTTAACATTTATTTATACTGTTTCTAATTTCAGATGGCCAAAGCATTTGGAAACAGTACAAATGGAAATATAGAAAAAAGAAGTAGAAAGAAAAAAGTGAAAAGGAAAAGGAGGAATGAAAAAGAAAAAGGAAGGAAAAAGCGAAGAATTACTTTCAATGGAAGCAGTGAATTAGATTTTCCTGTTGTTACTGATATTAGTGACATACCATTATCTGTGGAAACTATTAATTCAGAACCAAGGATTAAACTAAGGGTATGTATGCAAATTCAGAACTTTTTTGTTGTTTGAAAATAATGATTTTGATTAAAATGATATTGCATTCAAATAACGTGAACCAATGAAAATTACTTGGCTGGTTTTTTTAATAAGTTGCTGATTAGAGTTAGACCTACAGCACAACCTAAATAATTTTCTGTAAATCTAGCCAATAAGGGTTAATTTCAATAATATTCAGATAATTTTCCAAGCAAATTCTGTTACAGATAAATTAGGCAATTTATAGGCTGCCTACTTCACTATTTACATACAGATCACCTGAAAATGTTGCACAAGTACCTGTAGTAAACTGTCAGTAGATAAAAAAAAATCATTTATTTAAAAAAGGAATGTGTACTAGTACAGTAGAAGTCTTTAAAAATTAATATTAAAGCCGACTTCATGAGATGAAACTGTATTAATGTTGCAGGATAGTTGAGGAAGATTTACATAAAATATCCCCTAAAATTTCAACAACGAAGTACCAGGACATCATTCATTCATCACTTTAAAAAATAAAAAATTGTTTTTCCTATTTCTCCACAGATAAGTCGTTCAGGAGTTTGCCATTCTTTAGACACATCACCTGAAGCCACATTCTCGTCAGCAATATTTGAAACACCACCAAATATCACAATGAATCCACCACCACATCCACCAGGAAGAAGAAAAAAAAGGAAAAACAGAAGGAAAATACATATTGAAAGTGATGTTACAGAACCAGATAATAACAGTCGGTCTCCTACAGTTTTTACTACAGAATTATTCCCACTTCCATGTGAAAATAATATACAGAGTGAACTTTATTCTGTTGGAGTTTCACCACTTATGAGGAAAAAAGATGAAAGAAAAATTTGCTGTGTTTGTGAGAAACAGGGAGAAAATAGGAATTTAGTAAGGTTAGTACTCACTTGCTTTTCTGTAGAGTGTATGGGAAAGTGTTACATAAAATTGTAAATTCTGTTTTGTACGAATTTGCTACAATGGGCATTACATACATCTAAAACTTCTTTATGCATTCTTAATAATTTTAAGTGATGTCCAACTTGACATGCTGCACAAGCTTAATTTTAAATGTAAGCTACTTAAACCTGATATTATTTTAAATTCAACCTGCAAAAACTTTTATTAATTGCAAACGTTGTACAGGACACATCTATGTTACTTTATTTCCCTTAAAACCTCTTTTAAGCAGAACACATATAAAGTGTTTTTGCACAAACTGATGAATAATTCACATTTATTATCATCACTATTAACTATTTTGTTACTATTAAGTATTAATTATAAGCACGCTTATCATTTAGTACAGTAATACTATGATGAAATAAAAACTGCCTTAACGTTCTTCTTATATTGTTTATTCAACCGACCAGGTTTCGGTTATCAAATAAC
>JAQIWE010002555.1:0-13015 GCA_034698565.1 Campodea plusiochaeta | reverse complement strand
TTCAACCCTTGATTGGAATAATGACCAATTACGAAACAACACTGATATCATATGAAAATAAAAAAACATTTTACACATTGAATAATAATTAATATATGCCAATTGTAATTAGAAATCATCAAATTTTGATAAAAGAAACTTAAGTTTTCGAAAACTTATGTATGAGATTTATTTTCTCTTCTAAAATTTTTCTCTGTTTGAAATAATTATAATTATGTCGATTATTTATATTGAAGTATTGTATATACTTAAAGGCCCATTATTTTTCAGCGGGAAGTTCCGATTTCCAACACAGATTAAAGGTCCCTTGAGAATCGAGTACAATAGAGAGAAAAAAGTGTGAAACAGGATTTGTGTGTTGGTAAATGATGCGTCATGCTAAAAAATATTACAGGTTTAAGATAAATTAAGATAAAATATCACATAAAACATAGAGAAATGAAGATAAAATGGAGCTTTTTAATAAAAACAAGTAATATAATGTACAAACTATATTACCAAAATATCAGTAAAAATGATCTAAAACTAAGAAGTTTTCATAAAAAATTTCTCCGCTCGCGCCGACGCTTTTCGTTTTCGTTTTTTTTTAATATTATTATAATGTACCGTATAGGGGCCCCGAAATTGTGTCTTGCCCCAGGGCCCCGCAAATCGTCGCTACGGCCCTGGATATCGCCCCTAACCCATAAATAAAATGTTTAAAAAAAAGGGCCAGCTCATGGAAAATAAATATGGGATTTCAAAGAATTGAATAATTTCTACCTAATGTGATATTGTTTAATAATATCCGTTATAAAAGAACAAATTTTTATTTTACGATAAATTTCGGATGAGCGAGAAGAATTACTTTATACGATGAATTAAAAATCCGTCTTAAAGTTCTATAAATGTTGGATTTATTTACCGACTACAGTTTCGGCTTTTAATTCATTTTCAAGGCAATTGGTAAAATGTAAGGCCGATTTCAAATTCATCCTATAAATTTTTATTCCTTTTCTGGCGAAACGTTCATTCTTTTTCAAAAACAACATTTTTTCATAATCACAGATATTCAGCAAAATTCGTGAAATAAATCCTGACATCCTGAAGAAAATTGTTGTTGTCAATGGCGATATTTGTGATAAAGAGCTGGGACTTGACGCAAAAGATGAATTAGAAATAACAGAAAATGTATCAGTTGTTTTTCATGCAGCTTCCACTGCAAAATTTGATGAAAGTTTCAAGAAATGTCTCAATACTAATTTTCTTGGAACTAAACGAGTTTTGGATTTATGTAGGAAGATGAAGAAATTGGAGGTAAGAGTGAAATTATTGTGAGATTTTATACTAAATTTCTTTATAAAATAATAAAAACTAAAATTCCAATAATAAAATTGAAATCAAATTATGTACCTTTTCTTCAAGGAATTCAATCAAAAAATTAAAAAGAAATTAATAAAAGTAATTTCAATATTACTGAAATTGTTAGATTTCTAAAGACAACAGAACTCCAAACTAGAATTTTTCTGGATTTGTCATTTTAAACTGAAAAGAAATAGACACTAAAAAAGCTCTTGACGAAAATATCGTCGTTACTAAAATTTCAGAATATTTTGCGAACTTTAAAGAGCTGACAAACGAACAGAAGCCATCAAATTATATCATTCATTTCGAAATCACTGAATCAATTTCGATTACTTATTCGTCTCCAGGCAGTTTTATATGTATCTTCAGCATACACGAATTGCGACAGAACAAAAATTGAAGAAACAGTTTATCCAGCAAAGATATCAACATCATTAATGATTAGAATGGTACAGGAATTGGGTGAAAGACTCTTGGAGGGCGTTGCAAAAGTGTAAGTATAGGATCCAGTATTATAGTATTAGTAGCGAATAGAGCTCACATGGCGACATTTTCAGTTCGTGTTTTATTTTCTAGAAAGATTGAAGGTTATGTTGTACCGTGATTGGAGATTTTCAAATCCATCCGACATGTGGGATGGCAATCAGCCAATCAGACTCAAGCTTTTCAATCACGTCAGATATACACGGCAAATTTGATGAAGGTGATTTACAGTCTGAAATAAATCCATTTAGCAAATAAGATAGTGTATGGGAATTTTTTTTCTTTCAAGATTTTATGATGGAAATTCATCCAATTTTTCCATTCCACAAATCTATACGACAAATCGTATCGTAGATGGAGCCCTTATATAGCCCCTCTAACTCTGTAAACATGAGTTTTTTTAATCTGCAAGAAACAGAGGACTCCTGAAATAGTAAAATAACTTATTAAATTTAAAGGAAAACTATAAAGGATGTCACTCTACGAAAAAAAATGATCATTCTCACAGAAGGGCGCTGTGCAATGATAATTTGATAGAGTATGTAGTAATTTCTAATTTGAAAAAAGTAGTGTGGTGTAATGATTGATTGGTTCATTTTTAAAGGGAAAAATAGTGTTGATAGGGGCGCCACCCTTCAACACTATTTTACCCGGGGCACGTGCCCCCAGCCCCCCCCCCCTCGATCCCGCACTGGTATAAGCTTTACACGATGTTTAGCAGAGTACAAGTTTTCCTTAAGCTGAGAAAGTTAACATACAGTACTGAGAGATCAAAGAATTTTTCAGCTTATTTGAAGACGCCCTTGCAATAATTGGTTTAGTAATGAAATATAACAATACGATAAAATAAGATAACTATATTTAAATTCATTGAAATGTTAAAATATTAAAATAACAATAATAATAATGGTAAACTGCTTTCATCATTGCATTGGAAAATATTTTTAATATATATATATATATATACGTTTTGCAAAAATTAATATTAATATTGCAGTATTTCAATATTAATTAATTATATTTTCCACATGAAACTATAAAACATTCCTTTCTTCAGTTTCATTACAGATCATCCGAATATGTACATTTACTCAAAGTTCCTAACGGAAGCCCTCATTCGCGAAACTGCTAAAGATTTACCCGTGGTTATTTTCAGACCTTCGATAGGTAAGTTTATTAGTTATCTGTTCGACATTATTTTGTCAATTCAGAAACCTCTTAATATGTTTTTCTTTATTTTAAACAAACTCAGCAATGTTATTGTTCATCTTTCAGTCGTGGGTCTTAGGTTTCCTGTGACCAGGGCCGTCGCTACAGGATTGCTGGGGTGGGCTCAGGCCCACCAAAAATATGCTGTGAACACCAGTGGGCCCACCCAATTTAAATAATATAAAACTTTTAAAAATACATTTCACTCATTCACATTTTTACAACTATTTATTATCTCGTTAACATGTTGAGAGAATCATTTCAAAAATATTGTATATTGCCAGTAAGCAGTACTTTATTTGTTCCTTATTAATTAAAAATTCTCAGAGTTACGGACAATATTTCAACAGATTTTAAAATACAGCTAACAAATTTATACTCATAAATTATAAAAAATAAAGAAAAAAATGTTAAAAATCGAAATTTCACAACGTTCTATTATAAAATACTTGAAATGTTGACATGTTTACTTTAAAAAAATGTTAAAAGGAGATAATCTTTGAGTCAAAATATGAAAAAAATTTCTACGCGTTTCGTAGAAACGCTAATTTATGGGGTGTCTCCCAGCAGAGATCTTTAAATTTCAACTAGAATGGGTTAATTCATTATGCCCTCTAAACTGCACAAATAGTTGTTTATAAATATGTATTTATTTATTATTATTTTATTTTATTATTATTTTTTATTTTTTTTAAAAAGAAATGTGAAAATAAAAAATAAAATATACCTGGCAACACTGTTTTATTTGTGACGTCACCCGCTCTCATGCTTCGGACGCCATTTTGTGATGAAACCACTTATGTTGATCTATCGGACCTCTTAATGAGTTCGTGTTTGGTTATTCCTATAATTATATATTTCTGGTAATACTTATTTGAAAAGATTTTTTCTTACTTAGTAAAACACTTTATTAGAAATGAGACTTTTAATGTGAACACCCAGATATTACATTAGCTCTTTTACATAATATTTTCGCATAATCCGGCAAGTGGTCCAGTTGCCTCTGGCTCGGACAGTGTTCGGAGATTCTCCATGGTGAATAGCAGATGAGGTGGCTGCTGCTCTGATAGCACCAGCTGAAGCACTGATGCCTGCTGCAGACAGCGTTGTCTGAAGGAGGCGCCTTAGTGTATCCATTGACATTGGAGCAGTGGGGTCACCCAGCTTGGTCCAAAGTGATAGAGAACGCCGAGCTGCTGCAGTCTGGTGGAGGTAACGACGTATGGCTTGCACAGGACAAGATGTAGGGCTATGAGGGTGTGAGGAAGTAACGGAGAATGTATACAAATCCTTGCTGAAGCGATCAGTTTTGGTTTGACGGAGAGTAAAGGTATACTGATCGGGAGTTGCAGAAAAAAAGGAGGGGTCAATTGACATGTTAAATAGGTCATTTGGACGTTTGATGGCGACTGCCGCCAGAAGGGCTGCAGTAGCCCCCGCTAGGGTTCCTTCTGTTACATCGTCCCAGAGGATAGAATTTAAGTAGGTATAAAGACGACTGATGTCGAAAGTTTTGCGGGGAGAACGGTTATTTAAATCTTTTTGTTTGGCGGATGAAATTATTGAATCTAAAATGGGGTCGGTGAAGAGGTGAGATTTGCCAATGATGGAATATATAGCTTTTAATGAGAATTTAACTGCTTTAAGGGTGGCTAGTTTGGACGAATCAAATTTATTGGCAAGAAAGTTTGCCAAGTGAGCCGGGGCGGGGTCATCGATGTTAATTTTATGGAGTAAGGCATATGTATGCCATGTTGCCCAATTGACGGAATAAGTTTTCAAGGTGGAAGGCCGCCATTTCCCTAAGGCAATATTGATTGAGTGGGGGGTAAGCTTTTGAGTTTTTAAGTGTCGCGTTATAAACGAAACACAGCTAACGCTGTCTCCTTCCACTTCGGTAACGGATTGTTGTCTGGTAGGATCGTTACAGAATGGGGTTGGAGAGGAAGGATTAGGGGGCTGGAGAGCTGGAGGAGATTGGGGAACCATGTTGCCTCCCGCCAATGTGGGACCACCAGGAGACCCCCTGCTGGTCTGTCGTTGACGATCCTCGCAATTACCCTGGGGATAAGAAAAGGGGGAGGAAATAAATATATGCACATCGTAGACCAGGAGATAGAAAATGCATCTACGTGAAAAGCGGCGGGATCTGCCCTATCTAAGGTACAATATGTAGGGAGTTTATTTGAACGCTTCGAAGCAAATAGGTCTATGGTGGGGGAACATGTAAAATGGGTGCAAAGGTAATGAAAAATTTCATCCTGTAGGCACCATTCCGGTAAAGAGTCAAAACCGGAACCACGACTTAGGGCATCAGATTCTAAATTACCGAAAGAGGGCAGATAGCAGAGCTGCAAACTGACATTGAGTGAGTCTACTAAATTTAGAATTTTACGAGACAGATTCAGAAGCTCCCGAGAGCAAGTACCCCCTTGGTTTCGAAGGTACACAATTGCCGTTGTATTGTCAATTGAGAAAGACACCGATTTGCCTCGAATGTGGTCAGCATGCTGTAATAAAGCAAGCTGAACAACGAGTAATTCTTTATAATTAATATGGAAACGCCTTTCAGAATTGTTCCAAGTACCAGATTTAGTAAGGCCATCACAAATAAACCCATATCCTGAATCACTGGAGTCGGATGACATGCAGATATCCGGTGGGGATTCGAAAATAGGCAAAGAGCAGTTAAATGGTAGTTTAACAAAATAGGCTAAGTCGGAGCGAGAATCGGGGCTTAAGCGACAGTTAATTGAGTAATCAGGTTTACCGCGAAGTGATTGCGCTAGATCGATCTGTAAAGAACGACTACGTAATCTGGCCAATGGTACTGCAATGGCAGCGAAGTTCACCGATCCCAAAAAGGCTGCTACCGAACGTGCTGACGGAATTTTGCGCAGTAAATCACGTGCGGCAGCACGAATGTGGAGTGTCTTATCATGAGGGAGGCTAAGAGAGTTATGTAACGTATCCCAATGACACCCTAAATAAGTAAAATTAGTAGAGGGGGTGAGGTATGATTTCTTGTAATTGATAATATAGCCCAGATCAGTAAATAGGTCCAGGGTCCGTCGGGAATGTTGAAGAAGCAAATGGGGGTCTTGGCTTGCCAACAAAAAATCATCTAAATATCCCCAGATTCGAATTCCCTCCCGACGTAAGAGTATAGTAGGCAGCGAGGCTAAAGCTGAAAACCAAAATGGTGAGTTGCAAAACCCAAAAGGGGCCGCCCGATATTGATAACGAAAACCCCCATGTATAAAGGCAAAAAACTTTCTATCTGGCCGAGCTATTGGGATCAAGGTAAATGCATCTTTAATGTCAAAGGTAATAACGTAATCCCCCGGTAGAAGGAGCTTTTTAATTTCTGATTGAGAAAGTAGGGAGAACGAGGTTGGAGTGACAAATTCATTAAGAGCCTTTAAATTTAAAATGCATCTTTTTTCCTTATTCTTCTTATCCACTAGGAAGATGTCTGACAAAAAGGCAGGTTGTCCATCGGGAACCTGTTCAATAATTCTATCCTTAAGTAAGTTACAAACGATGCTATCCAAATTTATATCTCGTTGTGAGCATTGCAAAACAGGGATGTCAATCGTTAGAGGTGGGGGAGACAAGGAAAAGGAAATAGTGGCCCCCAAAACAAGTTTTACAGCGGGGTCACGAGGGAAAGTTGCCAGCCATACATCTGCAAAATGCCGTAAGCGGCCTCCTACCTCATTAGTATTTCTTGTCAGGACGTCCCTTGGAGCCACGGTGATTGGGCGAGCCTCGGTAAACTGTTGGGCCACGTGAGGAGTGGTGGAAGCGCTTGCCAGTAGTGTAGGTATGAGGGGAGCCTCTGCCTCTGTGCGTGGGTGCTGCAGCTGATTGGTGATGGGCCACGAAGCGCTGCTGGTGATTGCCTCTCGTGACCCGTCCTCGAAAGGGCTGACGCGGACGGGATGAAGCCGCGATGGCGTTCGCCAAACGCTGAATGTCCGAGCGACCGCTAATGGCGATTAACTCGTCGTCGCCGGAGGGGTCAAATACATGGGAGAGTGTCGGTTTCCTTGATGTTAGCGCTGACGCAAACGATTTTGTTAAGGCACGCTTGGCCACCAGGGTTCTATATTTTTTCAAAACGCCACATCGACGCGCTGCCGCCATTGTTAGGGAGTCACAGAATGAACTGCTACATGACTTGAAAAATGTGTGAGCACGGCGTTGAAACTCCACAATCTGTTGTGGGTCTGACGGATTCAAGTTGGCCACCATGGTAGCCTGGGGAGGACAGTAAAAAGAAATTTCGTAAGACAAATGTCAAACAGAAATATAAGAAGATATGATGGGTGATCAATCTATTAATCAGATCGATTATTATTGTAAGTCATCCATTCATAATTAATGCTTAAGCAAAAATGGATAATGAAATGTTATATAGTTAGCCAAGCAAATATTCATATCACAGTCATCAAAATTTGAAAACTGAAACATTGACCGACACAAAAAGTAAAACTGTGCTCAAGACGCGCCAGAAAGATTTTAAAGATCTCTGCTGGGAGACACCCCATAAATTAGCGTTTCTACGAAACGCGTAGAAATTTATGGTGTGTCTCCCAGCAGAGATCTTTAAATTTCAACTAGAATGGGGAATGTTGATGCGTCTTGAGCGAGATTGAAAAAGGAAAGTAGTTAAGAATATAACTTACATGTTCGCCCAATGCTTTGATGCCCCTTAAAGAAGCGTGGGCGATCATTCCCCAAGAACGAGCCTCGTTGTCCAAGTGGAGCTGTTCGGTTGAGGTCTGGTGATTTGGTTGATGCAACATGGCCTCCACGGCAGGTTGCAGTAAAGGTGCTCCAAAAATAGCTGCCTCTGGATGCAGCAGATATTGGGCGTGCGTCTGCGGCACATTAATCTTTCGCCAATCGCCCGTCTCAATAGCGGTCACCCCAACGGCAGTAGCTATTGTCCATTCACGTTTCATGGCTTCGCAGGGTTGGAAACTGGTATGCAGGAGTGAGGCGTGCTGATCGGCCACAAAACCATAGGATACAGAACTGCCCGGGTTAGTATGACCAACGACAGGGACCACGGGCGGAGTCACAGTAGGGGGGGATGTGGGAAGGATAGGGGGGGTGAGGGTAGGGGGAGGTGTTGGTGAGGTAGGCAGTAAAAGGGGGAGAGGCTGGGAAGGTAGGCCCGAAGGCACAGGAGGGTGGGTGGTCATGTTTGGCACTGATGCAGGCGCTGTGAAAAACAGAAAAATACACATCAGGCATCTGCTAATAAGGCCCAAAATAGGGATAGAAAATGTAAATGAGATAATGAGTATCAGTAATCTATTACTGCAAATCAAAATACTGCTAGGCCTGATGTTGTTATTTATTTACTTATTTTTTTTTTTTTTTTTTTTTTATAAATGTATGATAGCCCATGTAAGGGGTATGAATGTTAGTGGAGTGGCACAGCCAGTCCCAAGACCGGCATCGCCAGTACTCTGGCCAACTGAGCCAGTCATCTAACAGGTGAAGCCAGTCACTGAACAATCTCAGCCAGTCTGTTCATGGCAGGCTCAACTGGGCTGCAAGCCTATTAACATGATACAAATCTGTGAGCCCACAGAAAAATGAGTATGAGCTACTGCCAACAATATACAGGCAGATAATAGGGTAGCCTAACCCCTGAAGGTTCCTCTAACAGTCTGTGAGCCCACAGGAGGAAATATTCTTGTCTGAGTCAAGGACTCAACAAGCAAGTGCATGGGAACAGAGATAAGGGCCAAAAGAAAACTAGCCCAGTAATTAAATTAGGCTACAGCAATAGTGGCAGAAACAAAAGTGTTAAGCCTAGCCCTGTGGTGTCTATATATAACAAAGGTCACGTGAGCCCACGTGTGGACAGCCACAAACGAGACAAGTTCCCAAGTAATAAAAGGAGCTAAATAAAAGGTAAACTCACCTAGTAGACCATAATTCTCAGCAATTGATGCTGAACTTTCGCCACTGGACTCATCAGGGTCCAGAAACATTAAATTACTAGCATTGAAAGACATGTTTGAAGAACTGTATGCAAGACGATCTGTACAGTAGAGTGCACAAAGAAGAAGTGGTTTCATCACAAAATGGCGTCCGAAGCATGAGAGCGGGTGACGTCACAAATAAAACAGTGTTGCCAGGTATATTTTATTTTTTATTTTCACATTTCTTTTTAAAAAAAATAAAAAATAATAATAAAATAAAATAATAATAAATAAATACATATTTATAAACAACTATTTGTGCAGTTTAGAGGGCATAATGAATTAACCCATTCTAGTTGAAATTTAAAGATCTCTGCTGGGAGACACACCATAAATTGCGTTTCGGCTTCGCTCTCTAAAAAAAATGCTGTTCAATTACTTTGGCAAAACGTTAAATGAAAAAAATAATCTTAAAAAATATACATTATTAGCTTTTTATTGCAAAGGTAAAGTAAAAAAATTGTGAAAATTATAGTGCCCACCCTTTTTATGGCGGTCTGGGCCAGTGTCCACCCAAACGAAAATGTCTTGCTACGGCCCTGCCTGCGGCAAATCTGTAACAATTTGTTTCATTTTCTTCTTTTTCTATTTTAAGTTACACAATTCCTATGTCTGAAACCACGAGTGATACAAAAATTATGTATGAAACTGACTTTTCTGACAGATTCTTTTAACTTTATTACAGAATAACAACACAACTATGATGTTCTGTAATTGTTAACTCTTAACAATCAGTACAATTAGTTTTATTCATATTTGGTCTTTAGTGGTTACGAAATATAAGTCTACTTGGTGTATTGTTGCTTTCCATCGGTAAATATAGTATAAAAATCTCTCTTTTCATCTGGCTAAGTGACAAATCATGAATCTGTTTTGGAATATTCAAAGTTTCTAGTGGTAGTCAGTCACCCAGCAAAGAGTCAAGGTCTCGAACAAATTTGATGGTGCTGTATAAAATATGGTAATATAAAGCCATTCGGAAGTACCATTTAAGTTTTCTATTTTTTATGGAACTACCTGATTAAACCATGATGCCAAAAAGTAATAAAAATAATCTAAAGCCTTCCTGTACAACCAAATATTTTATGTCTCAATGAATAAACCCTATAAATTTGCTATCTTAGTGACACCAGCTGTAAAAGAACCATACCCTGGATGGGTAGATAACGAAAATGGAATTAATGGGATACTTTATGCAACTTCACTTGGAATTGTCAGATTATTTCCTGGAAATGATAACTTCATTGTGGACTTGATGCCTGTTGATATTTGTGCTAACATGATGGTAACTGCAATATGGAATCTCGCTGTTAACGGGTAGGCGAACAAATTCATTTTTAATATTATATGAGGTTCAAATTAATTTACTGTTTTGAATAGAAAAGAAAAAGTACAGAGAAAATAAAGGATATTGTTCCACTAAAATTTGTCTGCATGTTTTTGTAATTGCTCTGAGTTATTTTCACCCATACCAGAAAGTATAATAAAAATTTATACATTTTTATTTTGAAGATTTTCAAATTAAAAGGAATTCCCAGATCCATTAAGTATTAAAATTTAATTACGAAAAAAGAAAAGGCTCAGTTGTACAGTATATATAGCATTGCGTTCAGTCACTCAACTACCTGTACATCAGTATAAACATCACATCACATGTACACCAGTATAAGTGCATGTACATCAGTATACAGTACAGTATAGTACAGTACATGTACACCAGTATAAGTTAGCTTTCTGAATTGTATAATGAATCTGAAGCTGACAGTTACGAGAGCACGATTGACATAGATAATTATCTAAGTTACGCGAAATAAAGAAACATATTTTTCATTCCAGCTTACGTGAAAGTATTGTAAACAGTACTTCTGGCAGTCTGAACCCAGTAACATTAGGATATCTGTACGAACGCTATCACCATTACACATTAGAAAATCCATCTCAAGATATGGTTTGGTATCCACCATCTGCTAAAGGATTTTTTTGCTCTTCAGATATTCAGTTTAAAATTTGCAATGTTTTCTTACATTGTGTTCCATATGAAATTGTCTATGGGATGATCAAAGTTACTAAATCAAAGGACCCATCAAGGTAAAAAATATATTTAAGTAGCTAAATTAAAACTCTACTATAGAGATTATTATTATTATTTAAATTTCTATATTTTCTAAGGTCTATTCCACTTAAAGGAACTTAGTTTTCATGCAAAGAAAACCATAAAATGAATGAGTGTAGAGAGCGTGATGACTTTTAGCATGACCAATAAGTGATGGGGTCACCATATCTAATATCACTCTTGCTTATCTAAAGCCTCTAAAGTGAAGGAGCTCCATATTAATCAAGTATCAGTTATGGATCGTACACGTTTCTTTGAGTTCAATACGCTTTATACTTTCAGTACTAAACATTAGTACTTTGTAGCATTTTATCTTTATTATGAAACGCTTATTTCGAAACATAATAAATAATATATAAGTTAAATAACCAGTATACCAAGCACAGTTACTTATATAGCATATTTTCAAACCCCTATAAGTATTAATGTACCTAAACACAAGTTTATATTGGTTAATTTTTTCTGTGGGAAATATTGCCTTTATCTTACGTAATAGTTGAACGATTATGCACTGATCAAAATTGTTTATTCCAAATATTCCATTTTGAGATTACTTTTACATAATTATAAAACAAATTTGAAAATCGCACTTTTTTCTAGAGTTTCTCCAAAACACTATTTGATCAAATCTATTTTAATCTACTTTAAGCAACATTCGTTCAGAAAATTTATTACAGCTTCACAAAAAGATCAATGATTTTATTATTATTATTATTTTCCAGACTTCTGAAGACTTACGAAAAACTAACTGATGAAATCGCCCACTTATCATTCTACTCCAAGGACCAATGGGATTTCGAGAACACAACAGCATTAAGTATTGTTAATTCATTGAATAAGAAAGATTGTAATGAATTTAATTGTGACGTCAGAGGTGTCGAATGGGATAGTTATATTAAAACTACGCAACATGGAGTGGTTAAGTTTCTCAGTAAACAAAATTCAAATCAGCTGGAAGCAGCAAAGAAAAAACTCAACAGGTAAATATTATAAAGATTAGCTTATTTATTATTATTTTGGTTTACACTTGAAATTGTGAGATTTGTATGGACAATTTTCATTAACCTAAGACTTTCAAAGATATAACAGTCTATATAATAGTGTTTCCATCGAGTACCCGGGTAATGGTTCTGGTAACGGGTACCCGAACATTTCTGAAAATCTGTATTATTTTCACAACAGTGCATGCAATCATGACGAATTTGGTATCATTGGAAAGAGAGAAACAAGACGATTACAATAGATGTCAAAAATACCTATGCATCTTGTATAGAACGGATTTTACATTAGAGCCATCAAGTGTTAACAATTTCAATTATTAAGAAGTTTTAAAACTTATCCTTATTGTTCTTTTCTAAAACAAATGGCTCGTTGACTAAAGAAAATCACGTAATATTATACATGTTTGAGTTTGTCTAGTTGAGCTGATTCCAACTACATATTGCACTACCCAGCCAGACCTATAGGTCACGAGCTATAGAATAATACTGTACATGCAAATTCGGGTAATACCCAGGTGTTCCCGGGTGCAAAAAAAAAAAAAAAATCGGGTATGGAAACACTACTATATAACTACTGCTGTAATTTGTTTATTCATCCTTAAAAACACCTGGGTGACTGGGTGACTACCATTATTTGACCACCATGTGACCACCGGCTGGGTGACCACCATTTCGTCAAATGTTATATCGTATAGGTAGTTGGAATCTTCAAAATATTTTTACACTAAACTCACTGAAAAGTAAAAAGAATAGATTTAAATTGTATGGAAAATATTTCATATACTATTAAATAGTTCTGCTTGGGTTTAACCACTTATTGAAAACACAATATTTCTTCAGGACGTTTCGCCTTTATTAAT
>JAQIWE010002554.1:0-13020 GCA_034698565.1 Campodea plusiochaeta | reverse complement strand
ATATTACATAATTATTATCAAAGTTTGATAATGATATTACATAATTATTATCAAAGTTTGATAATGATATTACATAAATATCGAAATATTACCAGTTATATACAGTTTTTTAACAAAGTCAGCTATATTTTGTGGACAAACATCAAATGAAATTTAGTATGAAGTGAAGTTAACGTCAGTTCTTTATAACTAAAATAAAATATGGATAAATAAAGCTAAAAATTGCAAGCATAAAAATTATGTTAACTGGCCAGAACAAATACAACGAGTATTTTAATACACTATAATTATTAAACCAAGATATGTACTGTAGCTCTTATGAATCCATCAAAATCGAAACAACTACAATATATTTTTTTCGTAAAATCAAACGCATCTTCTGTTAAAGTTAGCATGACACCAACTAAAACATCATTTCACAAAACTATCCCCATACAAAAAAAAGGAAAAGAAATCTCTACTTGAAATGTTTCAACTAAATTTCTCAATTAAACCAAACAAGTAACAAATCTAGTCACTCTCGAAAGTAACTTCCACATCTCTACCCTCAAACACCCACACCAAACCTTCCAGTCAAGTAACCCGAATATCCCATTAGTTAGTCCAAGTAGTATGACAAGCTTAAGGCTATCTGCAAACCACGGTTATACAGCGACCTCCAGACAAGGTTTAATCCTTTAAGACAAAAGGAGAAACTGAAGCACTTTCACCAGAATATATTATTGGAACTTATCGCTCAGATTTCCTCATTAAAACTAAAAAAGGGATTTTCAGGTCATTGTATTTGATAATTGCTCGCATTGTATGGTCGGACAGTATGTGTATGTTCAATTCTGATTTTGTTAAGGTAGATCAAGTTCTTGAAAAATAGTGTACTTTTTACTCCGCAGTTTGTGTGTGACTTGTCTATTAAACAATAGACTACAGTTGTAAGATTTGAAAATTCTTTTTGTTGGTGTGCAATATTTTATTTTTGTTGGTGCGTAATATTTTTTTTTGTTGGTGTGCAATGTTTTTTTCTTCTTGCAGAATATTTTAATTTGTTGTAAATGTTCACTTCGGAACATTAATCATGAACATTTACAAGAGTTTATGACTGATACATGCGCATATAATTAATTTAATACTGTTTGCAGAGACGTAAATATAACCAAAAACCTATTACGCACTTTGTTTGAATACCTATTTCCGAAAAACTTGTAACAATTTATAAAACTTAAACTATAGAAAACAATTTGTCACTAATTTATTGACTTTTGTATTGAACATAAAAGTTTCTAAAGATAATTTATTATTGATGCTGTATTTGTTTTCTTCAAACTTTTTACTAAACCAAATCCCTATGATAGAATTTAATACAATTTATTTTAAGCTATGTTGGGTGCTTTTCCTTCGTGAAAGACGTACCACTGTCACCTGTCAGATTAAAAAGGTTAAATATTTTGTTATTTCGAATTACTTTATTTCTCCGCAATAATGAAATAACGTAAATACGTTTCGAAACAGCATCCGCTTGCTGGAAAAAAAGAAAGATGGAAAGTCTTTGAAACTATAAAAATTGCGTTACGAGAGCCAGCAGAGAAAAATTTCCTGTGAAAGTGAAATATACACCACATTCTTTCAAAATTTATAACCTGTAAACAGACACATTCCATAATAACACCAACGCATAATACACCTCACACTCTAAAAAACACCAGAAAAAAAGCTCTACAAGTATCGATCTCCCCCTGACCCTGCTCATTCTGGAGCGTAATGACCGTAAACTTGGCAGAAGTAGCAACTTTTTACTGACATTCGCGTAGAAAGTGGATTTGCGATTCTGTAGTTGTTGAAAATGGCTATCTCTTGGCGCCGTGAGTCTCTTGAGGTGGCTGAACTACAAACTTTCTTTACGAATATGATTTACTCTTGCAATTAAGGGGAAGATTTTGAACTTATTTATGGTTCTATTTCGAGTGTGAATCTCTCTGTAATTGAGAATTGTGGAAGGAGTTTTTGGAGGAAGTTAAAAAGAATGACGGGCTTAGTTTCAAAGAGAGAGTGGGTTTTCAAAATTTGTTTCTTAAATCAGTTTTAATGCTTGAAATGGATGATTAGAAACTTGCTTGCTGGTTACTCATTTTCATAGAAAGTAAATGTGCTATGGGTTTAGACTATTAATTACGAAACAACTGAATGTTGCTTCAAACAGTAGGGAGTTCAACGAAGTCGAAAATCGCGACCACTGGTAAAACGCTAAGAAAAGGTCAATTTGCTATAAAGATGATGGGATGAGGTTTTAGATTGAACCATGTGGATTTCAACAACTGAGACTAAGCAGGTTTTAAAAAAAATACACCCTGTTATGTACTACATTTTCAAACTCCATTAAAGTTGCTTATTAAAGTTCTTCCATCTCTTGAAACTTATTATCACAACAACATTTCGTGACAATATTATAAGATTTCCGCAAACTAGCAATATACATAGTGTAAAGCCGTACGGTACGACAACTGGAATTGAGAAGAATTAAATGTAAGTGGACCACTTTGAAAGACTGAGGGATTCAGAGACGTCATACACAGAAATAGTATGAACATGCTTTCTTTACAAAGTTACCTCAATAAACAACATTTCATATTTAATAAACAACAAAGTACAAAAATCCACCTGTGTCCCACTTTCCACATAAATATTTCCCTCTGAAATTATCAACCAAAGTGCATTATCTCCAGTAGACATCAAAATGACCCTAAAAGCAATATGGAATATATTTTGAGTGCTTCTACTATAATAGAGGAAAATATGATTAATTTGGACGTATAGTTGTTAGAGGATGGGGTGGGGTGGTAGTGTTGTTATGAATGGGGGTGTTAGCTAGTACAATAGATTTTTAATTATTGTGATAACTCTTTTATGAGTTGGGGGTTCACAGATAATCTAATAATCAGATTGGATGATCGTTAAATATGAATGGGTTAGAAGGAGGATGGAAAATCGATTTGAAAAGAGATTAAAGTAATATTTTCTAATAATAGGACTCTGGAAATTTTAGTTTAGGGTTGCTGCAGTTAGGTCAAGTAAGATTACAGTAGGTTTTGCTAGCTTACAGTACGACTTCTAAATTTTGAAAGCATAAAAAAGCTACTACTGCAATATCAGAAATAATTTTCTAATATTCCTGACACAATTTAATTGGTGATGACAAGATGTTGCATCGTTAGTCAATGTTAGCAATGAGAAGTTCTGCAAAATACAGTAAACGGAAAATTCACCATTGAGAATTAACTTTCATTGGTTGAATGAAGTCCCATTGCAAAGTGAAGTCTTGTGATACTCTTCCATAATAATTATATTGAAAAGAAATGAAGAATACAATCAAAATCTTGCATTACCTTCAACATAACTCCTGTTCATCACATTTAAACAGCATAAAAACCCACTTGAGACAAAAGATAAAATTCAAACTCCTCTGGATCCTACCTCTGCCCCAAAAATAAACCTATTTTCCTATCTCCAGAAGCAAAAGAACTTTTCTCCATATTCCTAAAGTCGAAAAAGAGGAAGAAAATATCATCAAATTCGCCCTTATCGCCATACGTCATTTGCTACTAAGGCAAAATTGATCTCGGAACCCGAAGGTCGTTTGTGGAATCATCATCTTTATACAGAAGAAATGGGAATCTTACATTAATCTCTCTTTTTTCCCATTTCCCTTTTTCTAACAAAATAAGAGGATGTAGAAGTAGTTGAAAAAGAGGTTTTCTGCTATTCCTAACTGATGATGCGCTTCGAAAGAGAAGAAAAACTAAGAGGAATAATTTTCGAGGCGGGTCAGTGGGTAATGGCGCAGTATTTAGGTCGAGGACAAATTTTCTATAGGTAGGTAAGTTACATGATTTAATATCACAATAAAATATGGAATTTTTAAGAATAAAAGTATTTCGTATTGAATATTTTTGTTGCGTTGTTCCTGTTATACCTATGCTAAAGAATTTAAAACTTTAAAGGGTTCCCTGTGGCTAAATTGATAATTCTGATATTATAACATAATATTCGTCTTCTTCATATAAATAACTCATATTGTTTTTCTTACCTCCCAAAAATCGCCGGTTGTAGAGATATTCACCTTAGAAAATGCAAGAAAATAAGCTGCACGTATTCAGATATGTGTTTTTCAGCGAATAAATTGCATATTTTTGCAAGGCAGCGAAATTAAGCAGGTCGATTTGTGCTACCTTGTGGAAAATCTCTCGACTATATGAACAAAAGTATCTCTTGATCCTTTGTGTCAAAAAATCTCAAACTTTTTGCAAAGATTCTTTAATAATATAAGGTACAAGAAAATCACAGAAAACCGGAAATTCATTATCTGCAGGTAACCCTTTAAGCAATTATTATCATTTATGCATGTTACATATGTGTATACGTGCTGTTACGTACTTGTATACATGCTGCACTCCTACAGTAATGAACTCATTATATGTAAATATGATGATATAATTATGGGAAATACGAATTTCACTATATTCCAAAGTAAAATTATTATTAACATTTAAATCTACAGATCTACTTGTAGTCAGTCTACTAAAAACAATATAGAATTTTTGCTTGTACACAAATAGTGTGTTGAACAACAAGAATTCGTCTTTGTAAATTTACAAAAAGTAAATATTTTATAAATATAAAAGTGAGTCACTAGAAATTTACAGATAATAAAATATTGACGTAATCAATCCATAGTATTAATTTGCTGTAAAACATTCTGATTTGTGGAATTTCTGAAAATTACAGTACGCGTGAAAACCCTTCAAAATGCTTTATAAAATAATAATAAAAATGGAAATAACAGAGATGATGAAAAATTACATGAAAGGAAAGATCGTTTTAAAATATGAGTTCGCGAATTAAAAATAATGCACAGAGACTTAAAAGCTTATATTATAATCTCTACCAGAAATTAAAAAACAATGAGCGCATTAGTTACACAAAATGAAATAAAAATATGTTGCGCTCTCTATTCTAAAAACATATGTAAAGAATATTAACTGGAATAAAAAAAATAATTTCATAAATGAATAAATAATATTTCAATTTTCAAACTGCGTTTGTTTAGTTTAAATGGGAAATATGTAGTACTAAAAGAACTCTGCTTCCACATGCAGATATATAAAAACAGAACATACTGACTTTTTTGTCATAAATATGATAGTGCTTTCACAGTATAGTTGGATGTTTGCTTTTGTCCTGTTTCTCATTCAAAATATTAAAATATTTTAATTTTAAACCTTTTTCATTGAAACAGTATAGGGTTATCATGATGTATATGTATGTATAGTAGATGAAAAACTAAAAAAATGTTGTCAGAAAATAAACCATGTTTTCCTCTCAAAATGGTATCAATGCTTCCTGCAAATGTGGTTGGGATCTCCATAAACCATATTTATGATGGAGGTTGCTAAAATATTTACAAAATGTTGATTGATATTTCTGTACTTTTTGCATTACAAGTTTGTTTTTCTGAAAATTTTAATGACATTAAAGATATTCAAAATAGAAACTTCCAAGAAATAAATCATTTTCTAATATATTAAATTTTAAAGCATTTAATATAAGACAATTAGGCAAACGTAATTATTGATTGAATGAACCATTAAAGATTAAATGAATAATGAATCATTAAACCTAAATGCAACAATAAAAGCTTTCCAGATTGTTAAAAAGATATTATCTGTAGATATTGCAAAAATTGAAAAGCACTCTTAGTTGCACTAACTCTCCCGACAAGATTTCCCCACACACTTTAAATTAAAAATCAGTGCTCTTCATTTTTCACAAGTCAAAGCATGAAAGCATATCATCTTTAATATTCATCACTGCGCTTTTAATTTACTTTTTGCTATATGTGCTTTTCTACTTTGAGAGCTTTTCATATTACCTTAAAAAGATTTCTTTTGGATTACTTACAAGTTCCAACAAGAAAATGATTCTTGGAACCTCTGTAGAAATAATATATTCAGTTTCATATATATTCAACTTACTGATGTCATACGAGTATTGCTTGATAAAATGTTGAAGAATATTATTAAAATTGCATATAGAGAAAATATATAAATAGGAATGTCATAAAAATCTCAAATTTTAAATTATCAATGCGAAAATGAATTGGAATAAAAAACTATGAACTATTCCAGACAA
This sequence comes from Campodea plusiochaeta, assembly GCA_034698565.1. Taxonomy (NCBI): domain Eukaryota; kingdom Metazoa; phylum Arthropoda; class Diplura; order Rhabdura; family Campodeidae; genus Campodea; species Campodea plusiochaeta. The sequence goes on along the minus strand of JAQIWE010002554.1, from coordinate 6,840 downwards.
TCTTTGTGATTAATAAGGTTTACAGAGTACATTAAAATAAAATAAATATATAATGTGGTCTACAGCGGTTTCTAGAAGTAAAGTGTATTGTAAAATCCATTCTCCATTGTCTCTTTTTGCCTTTTCTTTTTCCTAGATTCTTTAGAGTATAAAATGTGCTATCAGAATCACAATGTACTTCCGGAAAGACTATAATGAAAGATGGATTTCCGGAAAGATGTAACGGTTAAGTGCAGGATTACTTCACTCGTTAGAACAGCAATAAAAAATTACACTATACTGAAGGATAAGTGGTTCTAAAAAGCACAGCAAGGGATAGGAGAAATGTACGGATGAAAGTCATGAAACATTGTATTCAATTGAGGATTATTTATTACAGTTATCTTCCATTCTTAGGTTTTATGTGAAATTTATTCTTTTATATTCTTACTAAGCAGATATTAGAGCATGAGATGACAGTTAGAAATAAAGAGTATTTTAATTAAGGCATTTTCAAATAAGTTGAATAATTTGATTAACCTGTGCGAAACCTCTGCTGGTATTTGCATTTCTTAATGAAACCATAAATCACGATGAATTTTGCTTAGTTATTATTGTTATTCTATATTTTTTCTCATTTTCAATAAAGTGCAAAAGTGAGAAGAGAGATAGAAAGTAATACGCCTTCAGAATAAAGTGTTCAGACAAGAAACACAATTTTGCAATATAGTAGCCCAGCCAAGTTGAAAATTAATAGGTTTTAAGAGACGTTAATTTCCATATCCGGCAAATGAAAATATTTGTGAAAAGATTTCGAAATAAAGAAGACAAGACTACAAAAAATAAACATTCAAAAGTCCAGACCTTTACATTCAGCAGATTTTCTTAATGAAAACATTATACTGAAATTTACAGATATATAGCCATGAAGGAAAATTATCTTCTCCATTTATAAATATATGAAATGAAAGCACGGTTACAAATTTTCTAACATTGCATTTCATTCTTGAACAATTCCATTCCATTTTGTTAATCCAAGCAGACTTATTCTCTTCACAAATATAGAACTTTGATTAGCACAGGGACTTCTCTAGACTAACAGGTGAATAAACTATTTTTTGTGTGGTTAGGGGATTAAAACTCTTCTCCTCCGTGTTTTAAATTAAAAGCATATTCATGAATTTTCCTCTCAGCATTTTAATATACCTCTATAGAGTGGGGTATGGTGCTAATCAAAATTTCAGAAGTTCAGAATTACACTGAGATAGTATTAATTAAAGATTTCATTTTATTTAAATTGTAATTGACATTCAGTAGTGTTCTATAATATAAACAAGTTGAATTTAATTCAACGCTGTTACCGTTAATAAAGATGCGACCATACAGACTATCGCTTTTATGAAAACATTAATTAAACAATATGAAACATAAAATTGGCCTTTATTTAGAATGAGAAAAAATTGCCTTTCGAATTAGTTTTTACAGTTTCCTATATCCTGTCTCTAACCATTATCGGATTTATCGATTCGATTTTCGTCAAAGATCGATCAATCGACTCGAAAATTAAAATATGGCAAGATAGTATACTTCTGAGAACTTTTTCTATATATTTCCCTATACTTAGCACTGGCCGTTATTGGATAGATTGACTCAAAATTCGTGGAATACGCTGAATTTGGGTCGAATGTTAAAAATCGAACCATTTTTGGAATCAGGACGAAATCGCCCTTCGAATAAATATATAGTTCCCTATACCTAGCTCGTGCCATTATCGAATTTATCGACTAGATATTCGTCAGAGTTGGATCGATCGACTCGAAAATAAAAATGTGAGCTTGAATTATTTTTGTAAGAATTTTTTTATATACTTCCCTATAACTATCTGTATCAGTTATTGGATTTATCGACTCGACATTCCCGAAAGTTCGATCGAATCTATATTCGTCGAATGTTAGTCGAATTGTAAAAAATTGTTTTCCATGTGGAAGGTAAAATCGTGCTTCGAATAAGTATATACTTCCCTATACCTATCTCTAACCGTTATCGGATTTATCGACTCGATATTCGTCAGAGTTGGATCGATCGACTCGAAAATCAAAATGTGAACTGAATTATTTTTTCTGAGAATTTTTTCTATATACTTCCCTATACCTATCTCTAGTCGTTTAGGAGCTGTTTCTCGCGACAGAAGAACGGACATACCGACGACACTAAATAGGGCCTAAGTCATAAACACTTTCTCATATTACTTTATGCCTTGAAAATTCATTTTGAAATATATAATATGGGTATTACAAATATGATATGTAATAGTAAAATTGCATAGTTTATTTTTGATAATACCTGCAGTATGAGTATACGTACTTTTAATGTTCTCTGAATTAATGTGTAACTTACTTAAAATGTGATGACATCAAATTTATTTGTTAGGAGCCGACATAGGATAGCCTATAGTACGTTATCTGCCCGTCATAAACTCATAGAAAAAATGCTTCCAGATCGTTTTTTGACTTCTTGGAAAAAATACCAAGAAGACAGAAAGCTAAGGAAAAAATGTACCTGAATTAAGGAACTAAACTATAATTAAAATAATGAAAAGTAAAGAAACTGTTAATCAGTTCATTGAATAAAAGTCAATAAAAGAACTTAGACTTTTTTTTATTTAGTCAAACATTAAACCCACACTTACTGTAGAGAATAGTTACACAACCTAAAGCCCATTAAGAGCTTAACACATAAATCATAACCATGAAACTGAAAAACAGTAATAACTAAACTTTCTCTCTAAATGGTGATAATGTAAGTAATATGATAATAAGTACATAATGTTTGAGTGCAACAAGACAAAGGTGATTGCTCTACTGTGAAATGGTATTGAAATAATTTCCTTCCATATAATTCACTCTTGAATAACAACAGAACAGAATTATGGAGTTCGATAAAACTATATGTTAGTTTAGTTGGGCCAAAGTCTATTACCCGCCTTTCGAAAGATTTCGTTTCAGTACATTATTTGCTCATGGTGGTGTTTGTTGAAGACAACAAATTATTATAATGGCATTAATTTCCATATGACAATTGTTCTTGAACACACAAGTTCCAGACACAAATTGACAGAAACGACAAATTATAAACGAAAAAGTGTAATAATTTAACTGTACATATAATTTTTAATTGTGAAGTTCCACGTACAAGCACTAAATAAATTATTGTAACATTTTGAGTTGTAAGAGGCTCTCTCGAAGGTTTACAAACTTAGTCTTTTAATAGCCCTTGGTACTGGGTATTGATATGATGCCCCTAAACTGTAAGTTATGGAAATTTTACTTTAACTGTATTGTAATATCGATAACTAAATTGCAGACAAGAAATATTTCGCTTGATTTTTCACCATTTGTAAATAACTTTCAACTAAAATTTGCTTAATATCATGAAATGTTTATTTATATTCCACTGGTATCTTAACTGTTGCATCAGAAATATATACAACTTTAGTGTAGACGCCTCAAGTACCCCTAGAAATATGAACTTCCTCACTTCTGCCTTATAATATTAACCTTCTACTGAATATATTCACACAAATGGTAGAAAGTGCCCAAAGCTTACAAATATATATCCATCCCTCCTAAACTCTCAAATTCCATTTAGATTCGTATCTCGGTATGGCTGAGTACCAATTCTGAATAGCTGAGCGTACTACGAAGGCGAGATGAGGCTCTTCGTAGATATCAACTACCCTCACTGCTGCTTCCATGTGGAATATATTTATACCATTCAAAATGGTGGGCACTACTATATAGGAGTCAAAGAATAGGTTTGACTGAATCAGATGTATTGCTTTCCCAAGAGCTGTCTTGTAAAATAAGTTGACCTATTAAGTGACAACTGTCTTAGAGTTTTAGAATAATTTTACTATTTACTTAACTAAGTCATGGATTTGATGGTTACTTTGGCGGTCAATGAAAATACCTTACAATAATATTACAGAGATGGTAGTTAAACTGAGTATCGAAATCCTATAAATCTTTCTGTGAATTACAAAGATGTTACTTTAGTATGAATGGATTTTAATTGTACATCCCCTTAAAAACCAAATATATCATTACTATTCCTTTTTATAGCAAACTATAAATCAATGTGTTGTACTTGGGTACGTCAACGAAATATTCAAATTTAGTTTTAATGTTCATACCAGTTTCTTTGCTGATATCACCACAGTATACTTGATGTACTAAACAATACTTGTCATGTATCATTCCGAGCTATAAATAATAGCCTTCAACAAATTTTATATCTCTACATTACACTACATCCAGTATTCAGTTTCAGAAGCCTCGGTATATTTACCTATTTCGATATGCTAACAACCAAACATGCAAAAACTGGAAAAAAAAATCATAAGCAAATTCTACCAATTTCTTATTCATAATTTTTCATTTGCTTAATTGAAGAACTCTTGTGGTTGTGTATCTCTTAGACTTTCGTATTTTCATTTTCAGTCAATCAAGCTCTATTTGTCTTGTATGAGTAGAAAATAATGTTAACTATCACACTTAAGTGGAATTACTAATTACATTAATATAAAATATCTTTGTTGAATAATGCAAGGTATCTTTCATAATGAGATAATCTAAAATAACAGAACTTTCAGAAAAGTATTTCTGCAACCAAAACTAAAAGGTGGAATATATACTTATTTATGACCCAAAATTTTATATCAGTATTAACTGTCGGAACATTAAAAGTATTTCCTTTAGTTGAAGTATTTCTTAACACTAGTATTATTATAGGGAGGATATTTGATATTGGAATGTTATAGTTAGTTTATCACACATACGCCACAAAGATCTCGTATAATGCAACCGATTTAAGGTACGTATCCTAAACACAACCGTAGTTTTATTTTAGAATTGATAACTACGTACTATCTTGTAGTGTGATATTGCACAGAACGAATGAAATGATTTGCTGATTTATAAGTACATTGTATCTGGTAATAGCTGCAATAGCAAAATAGTTGAACTATACACGTAACCTAAATAAAATCAACAACATGTTATTCTTCTTTATCTAATTCATTTCAAAAGTTATGAAATTTCGTTGACCATGATTGTGTTTTCACTTTCTGGGCAAATATAATAATAATGCAAATCAGCACTAAAACTTTAATATAATATGTGAAGCAGCAAACATAACACAACAGCACTGCAATACTTGATCTAATACACGTAGCAAAAACTTTTATAATTTATTTTGTAACCACAGTACTATATAGACGGAATACGTATATGTAAAGTCAAAATTCTCATACAGTACATGCTAAGAGGGTCCCAACGGTAATTTCGAGCCGCAGATTAACCACCCGTTGTTGCAGTGTAGGGAAAGTATCGTCCTCAACTAACTATCGATTTTGGAACCATTAGAGGCTTAAGAGAGGTGGGACTCGACTCTCAGAAATTTGGAGAAGAAAGGTCCATTTCTGTTAATTCTGTAGACTGTAGCGTAGAGTGAACTTTTGCTCTCTGAGTGTTAAGTGGCTATAAGAGTTCTTTTTCAGTAAATTTATTCATCGGGAGTTTGAATAATGAGTTTGTTTTTCTAAAAACTTCATTGTTCTTCGTTTCTCAGTATTTAAGATTTTTTATCTGCACGATGTTTTATGAAATGGAAAATCATTTTTTAATGTATTGTTAAAAACGACTTCAGTGATAGAGAATCAGCAAATCGAAAGAAACACAAATTGTAAGATTGTCGGTTTAAATCTGATTGACCTGTTCTCATTACCGTCAGGAATAAACCACCCAGTTGCAATATATCAGCACTGGGATTGCAGCATGATGTGACTCTATTCTTTCTTAGCATCAACTCAGGAATTTTTGTAGTACATTATAATAATTATCGAACAATGCTACGGTCAGAACCATTGTCTCAACATTTACCTTAATTGGTTAAACCCCGTGGAATGCCCACTTAAATTAGGGTCTGTCTTTGTGAACTCAGCGGATGTTCTGGAGAGCCCAATAATTAATGTCCCGAGTATGCAAATATCATGAACAACTAACTGAATTACATATCAGTCAGAAAATATTGAATGAAAACTACACATTGTCCTCCATTTAGCCTACTACAAAAAAGAAAACTAAGAGATCAAATATTATTAATCAATTAATCGTCACCTTAATTTCAACATATACTCTAGATTACAGCACTCCAACTACAAAATCACATGTTCTAAAATATATAAGTTCACTATTTCTAATTCCCTGTAGCAGGTTCAAAATATTGCAAGGTTATTAACAGCTGTATTAGAATGGGTTTATTTATAACGTGTTGTTTTAATAGAAATAAAGAAAAAAAAACATAAAGAAAAGTTCGGTAATTTCTGACTACTTCCATTCGGTTCATAGTATATACTGGAATTTTTTTTCGTACGACGTCACCTTTGAAATTGAGAAAAAATAATCTATGCAGTGTTCATTATTTTTTATTGGAACTTTCAGTATTACATTCTTTAAAAAAAAAAAAAAAAGCTCCCAATAATCAGTTATGTCATCAGGGGTAATATAATTTTAGTATTTTAGGTACTTATTTAAACAGAATAGCTATTATTTTATCCAGTTGCTGTCGGCATCACGCAATTTTTCGTATGTGTAGTACATAGGCGTCGACTACGGCGGTGCTTAGAGGCTAAAGCACCCTCTCCTGAATATCCTTTGCACAAATCAGTTCTCATTACCAGTATCACTAAAAATGCGTTTGAAAATGAGAAGCTTTAAAAAACATTTTCTCTTCTTTAAAAAAATTTAAAATTAATGACCATTATAGCTTACTGATTTTTAAAAATTTAGAAAATATATTACG
>JAQIWE010002553.1:0-13020 GCA_034698565.1 Campodea plusiochaeta | reverse complement strand
AAAAGTGGAGTGTAATATATTGTGGGCTAACAGAAAACAACATAAAAGAGTCTTCTATATTAAACATGTATAACTTCCGTGAAAGTTTACAAATAAATCTTATTTATGAATTGATATCTGACTTTCAGTTTTTCCTCAACGCAATAACCAGTAACTTACACATCGTGCTATAGAAATATTTATTGTAGATACATTTTAATAATTAGTATCTTACAGTACTCATTATACTGTCATTTATAATTATGTATACCATTACTATTGTAAGCCAATATGACGAAAAACATATAAGCTTTCGCTGCAGATATTACATAGTGCAAAAGTGCTGTATTTATATAAATTGCATTGTAGTATTTTCACAATACAGAGAATAAAGTCCAATATGATATTCAACGTGGGTGGTGCTGTATTTTGATGTTCGTTAGCTGGAACAACTTTTATGAACAATATATTTACTGTCGTTTTACTATTTGTGAAGAAATTTATTATAACCAGAGGAATAATTTTCCTGGAAGAGTACCCAAGACTGTTCTGACGAATATTTATTAGTTGAACAGAATTATACGGTAAATTTTAAAATAATGGAGATGCAAGAATCAGAAATGGGAAACATTCGGTATTACATGAATAACTCAAATTTCAGAAGTAAAAATTAAGCTTCAAATTTCACATTTATATGAAATTTGAAGCTTAATTTTTACTTCTCTGTTCAACTACACTTATCATAAATGGACTATACTGAGTAGTGAGAAGTATATATTATTTCAACAACACACAAATGAAAGCAGCTGTTAAACATTTGAGGAAAGTTGGGAAATAAAAATATGTAATTTACTTTAAAATGATGAAATGCTGATAATTTTGAGAACTTGCATTTGAAAATTGACTGATTTAATAAAAAGCCTGTGAAATAATATTTTAAAAGGTTTTTATTTTTATGAGCTTATTTTTTCCATTTTTCGCGAATCGTGATGTCAGCGCCTGGGAGTCTATCCGTAGTTAAAATGTGGAACTATTTGTTTCACAGTGTGTTGACATTGTTGAACGTTCTAAATCAATCAGCGGACGCGTTCACAATGTGTTGGCCATTTTTAACCAATCAGCGTGCGCACTCAGAATGTAATCAAGAAAATATCCTGTAGAATACAGCGCCTCTACAGGCAGTTACCATCGCGAATACACGATTCAAACTTTCTGCCATTAAAGTATACAGAATTGATTTAGAAATATCATGAAGCTCATAAGTTCTCAACAAAATATTAATTTTAGTTCACGGAAAAAGGCATTGCCAACCCCACAGATATAATTTTGAACATCAGGACAAATAATTCGTGCAGGGTAAAAAAAATCGCAGGTTCATTCAACAATCATAAATTCAGATAAATTCACAAATTTATACATGCTATAAACAATTTTCCCATATACTTTTTACCCGTTAAATAAAAAGTATTTTACTCCATGATGTGACCAACGTCCTGTGTTCAGTGATGGTATACAATAATGACATGTTCAGCTTTATGGTCTTGATTTCGTGTTAACCCTCTCTGAACGTGACTCATAAACAAAGCAGTGCAAAATGTTTTAATGTTTCATAAGCTATAAAATCTTAATACTTTGATCCGTCATTAGCATAGAAACGTCCTCTTAGCTAAATATACTCGTGTTTCTTTCCCCGCCTCCCCTTCCAACAAGAGGGACATAAGAAAGAGCGTGTCTATAGAAACAGCAGTTAATTTACGAAGTGTGGGTGGCGCGTTGAAAAAAAAAAGCAGTTTTATCGATGACTTCAGGTAAAGTCATGATGTTATGAATTATTATAATTCAAATTTCATTGTATTTTTTTTTATTACAATTTTCGAACAACGAAAATGTAAATCTTTAGCCATGTAACTTTTTGAATATTTTAAACAACCGATATTGTTATATAAAAGAGAATTTATCAAAATGAGAAATGGCAGAAGTGAATGAGGATATCAATGAAAAAATCTTAAAAATAATAAAATAAAAAGGTGGATAGGTAGACGAAGATGAGTTATAGAAAAAACTAACGAACGAGCAACTGCAACATTATGTAATCATTGTAATGGAATTGAGTGAATTCTGATTTGTCTTTAAAAATTGTCTTTACTCCGTTACACTTCATTCCATCTGCAGGCAGGGCTATATTATTATTTTAATGAACTGTCTTCTATACTTGTCACTTCACTTTTTTAAAGTCTGTTTGCAGTGAATTCGAGCTGGAAAACAATCGGTAAATTTACTTCTTTATATTGCACCGTCATGTGCTCACATAGTGAAATCTCTCTATGGCAAAGGAAGAAGGAAATTAAATGGATCTTCTTTCCTCTACGAATGAGCTTACATCGTCTTAGAAGAAAAGCGTCCGATCGGTCTGCTATCACTCCGTACTGTCAGTTACGACTTTCTCTACTTCTTTTATTTCCCATAATTCTTGGTAGCAAACACATGGCACTACCACATAACCGCTATTTACGACCCTTTCCCGGAAATAGTTGCCGTAACCGACCCGAAAAAGAAAAAAAAAGGAGATGAGACCAATTCCCTTTTCTCTGCTCCTTCTCTGTATCCACTCTTTTTATGACAATTCCAAGATCACTTTCTATTACACAAAAAAGTTAGATCACGTCCCATCAAACTTACAACAGCTATTCTCGAATAGATGCGAAGTGCTCAGGCCTATCTTTAGCACATTGATTATAACAATGGAGTCGCACGCTGCAGAGTTCTTATATGTAATAGAAATATTCACATAAAATTCGATGACTCTGTGCTAATAGAAAGTAGTCACCTCAATATTTAAAATAAAGATAGCGCCTATAACAGTAACACTACAATAAAGATATGTATAACTTATTTAAAAAAAAATCTATTATTATTATTTTTTTTTTTTTTTTCATTTTCCAGTTAGGCTGTTGAAATATTATATTGTCTGCTTTACTTAAATTATTTTCAACTTTTATTCACAAAGGATATTTTGTAACAAAGTGTATTAAAAGATCAAATATGGAGTACTGTATAATTCATGTGAAACGGACGATATAGTTATAGATAGAATAATGTAACAGAAAGTGAACTGTCACAGCAGAGCAGCAGAAGTAGAATGAGTGAAATGTAAGGGTTTTCATCAATGATTCTACTTTTTACTGACTATAATGAAAATGAAATATATCTTTAAAATCACTGATGATCTCTTAAATATCAAAAATAGAAAAAAAAAAGATTTAAAAATTTCGAACATGCACGTGCTTCAAATTATTATCTTTATAAAAGAGTAAACTAAAGCGAATTTTAAAAGTTATTTCAAATAATATTATTATTTTTGTAAAAGAACAATACAAATCATTACAATGAATTTTGCACACCGCGAAATTACCTGTAAACACAGTTCGAGTTTGCTTAAAATCGACAGTGATACGAAGTGTATAAAGTATGAACAAGAAAACCATGGTTGAACGAGTGAGGAGGTTTGTTTTTCCGAGAGATGTAATTGAGTTTTCTTTGCGCATTGTGCCAAAAAGCCTTCTGATTGGTTCCCCGAAAATCTGTACAGGGTGACTTCACTCAATCCGCACTTTTGATTGGTTTTCACAGAAATCTGAGCTGGCTGACGTCACACAACATGCGCTGTATATCAGACGTTCGGCCATGAAGAGAACTGTAAATTGATACTGCAATCTAAATATAAGACTAATTCCTAGCATTAAAATGAATCCACGTACTTGTAACATATCTCAGATCGGAATCTTCGGATGATAAAGATCAAGAAAGAAAATAAAGTAAACTAACAATTATGAGGGTGAAAATGTCATATGGTGTTTATCGAGAAGGGAATAAAAAAACAAAGGCAAATAGTCCATAAGAGCCGCCAGTCTCTTTTTTGATTAGACTTTTTTCTTCTTCTTTGACATGCTATTATTACACGAGCAATATTTATCGAGAGAAAATAAATTGCTTTTTTTATTATCTCCCTGCTCACCTTTTTATTATCTGTTTTATTACTTGTAATTTATAGTCATTGCGGATTTTATTACAATATTTCTGACTTTAATGGAAAGCAAGTGGGAGGGTCTATATGTTTTATCTTTGGACCATACCTCTTCGCCTTAAGGAAATTGGAAGATTTAACATTTATTAGGAAAAAAATGATCGTGGTGGAGTTCTAATGCAACTCTGAACATTCACAGTGTTTACAATTTTGTACTATGAAATAAAAGTTATGTCAAATATTTTGAAAAGAACACAGAAAATTTGCAGGTTCAAAATTATTCTGAATAATTTATATTTATATATTCTATTATTCATGGTTGTGTTATACAATAGAACCGTCTTTTTGATATATTTTCAACTTGTGAAGCAGATATATTTCACCTCCGAAATAATTTAATTTTTTTTATCACTTTACTTTTCACTTAACAGTCAAGAACTGAACTGTTTATAATTATTAAGAAAAAATGAAATTTTGAGATATTTCCTTGCCAGGTCGAGATGACCGACGTTCTTGTAAATATTTACCCGAGACAACTTTATTCTAAGCCGAAGTATAGAGTTTTACGAAATATAAAGTTTGAGATCAGAGATTTCTAGTCCTCGCCTCGACTTCTCGGAATGAGACAGAGTCCCACAGAGACAAGTTCACGCGAGGCTGAGATGGTTCATGTTTTTGTCTCATATTCCTGGGACAAATTTGTGATTATCACCTCCACTATACCGAAACCCCCAAATGCATTTTGAAAGCTCGTAATCAACCAGTTTGTACCCGATAAGGAAAACTTGGATTACTCATCTTGAAGCTGTCCAGAAAACATGATAAAATACATCTGTTGGAAAACTTCTGTAATATACCATAGAAGGACTATAAATATTTGTGTAATGTTCTGAACATGCCTCCACTATTCAAAATAAATAGCCGTACCTTATTACTTCTACTGTTTAATAAAATTAACATTACAATACAACTCTTTTAACAACATTTCTCGAAACTTTAATGGGTCCCACACACTAGCGAGCATGTATGGCGAACATGTACACCATACATATTCCGACGAACAAATACGTCGTCTTCGTTGACCACACACTGGCGAGCAAGTATGCATACTTATGTTAAGTATTAAAGTTTTATTTTCCGTAATATTTTCATTCAAGTATAAAGGAAATCACAATAACTTAATTTAATATTGCATCTACCGAATGAATTTTCTATACCTGCAGTATTTAAAGAGAAGTACGGCATACATGTTCGTTGTCGCCCAGAATAGTGAACACGACGAACATGCTGTACGTTTTAAAGCGCTGCTTGCTGGTTATGACATACTTGTTCGTGAAGAGCAAGTCCGCGGACTTATCACCCACACACTGGCGAACATGTATGTCAAAAGTGTCTCGGCATACATGTTCGCTAGTGTCTGTGGCCCATAAAACTAAGAATCTCAACCCGATCTCTCCGTCATTCCAGACCTTCCCATGTAAATCATAATTATATTTCAGGCTCTAGTGCTATTGAAGATACTAAAATTATTTTTCGAGATGTAATCCTAAAATGGATATATTTAGGAAAAACTTTGTCAATGATATTAAGGTACATTTATATGATCAGTCCGTAGAGTTATGTTGGTAAAATGCTAGCTCTGTTATCTATAAGTATTTATGTTATATGTATTACTTTATGTTGTGTCTGTCACTGTCATTGGAAAATGTTTGCCGTTGTGAGGACAATAAACAATATTATTATTATTATTATTATATTTACGAATTCTTTTGAACTCGGATGAGAAGTTTTTCAAGTCGGTTATGTGACTGGTGACTATATCAAATTAACCGATTAAGATAAAAAAAAAAATACAATAAAAAATTTCAGTGAATTTGCTTGTGCTGAATTAAGTTTAGCAAATCAATCTAAAATTCAAAAATTGCAAACAAAAATGTAAACTATACTACAAAATAATGAAACACGCGGTTTTCATTTCGCTGTAATTCATTTTGATGTATTTGTGACTAATTTATCTACAAACATCATTGTCCAATGTGCATCAAAAACATATTATGATGAAAAACTATAAAAGCATCTACTTAAAAAGAAACAAGGTGCGAATTCCATCTCTTTTGTTCCAAGGCCGATGATAAGATCAAACCTGTTCTATCAAGAAAAATAATATCTTCCATTCTAAATAAATAATGCTCATAAAACTAATAATATACGTTTATCGAATCCTCTGTAGTCCTCAACATATAGCAAAGGCGTCAAAGGTCGCTGATAAAGAAGAGCCATCATTTCTACTGAACACCTATACAACCCCTCCTCCTTTTTATAATCACTACTTTATTTCTTGGAAGAAAAACGTCAGATTAAAAAATTACTCAGGTAGAAAATATTACACTCATATCCACACATTTTAATGAATGCACTTCCAACCTTTCTTTTCAACATAAATTAGTAATTCCCATAAATGCACTTTCACATTTCTTGCTAATTAGAAAAGCTGCCTTGCCTTCAGAGCAGAAGCAACAACGTAGAATGATGAACAAGACAAGAGGAGAAAAAATTAATACCTCCTTCATCCCCTACAGCCATTGCCTTTTGTTCTCTGCTTTATCACTCTCTACGTGTTTGTACAGCATTCAGTCCAGATGGATCACTAGAAACCAAATTAATTCTACGACAACAGAGAAGAAGGTTTTAAACACCTTCAGAATAGGGGGGCTAAACAGGATGTGATGCTGGAAAACGCCATGGTAGATGTACCAAATGAATTGATAGAGAAAACAATCAGGAATTGAAAGAAAGAGCTGTTGGGTGGTGAGATAAAAATTAAAGGAACTTCCGTTTTTGCTTTGACCAAATTTAATGTAATTGTATTGCCTCTGGTGAAATAGTTTTTTTTAAAGTATTTTTCTGATAATGATTTGAAATCATCAATTATGTATTATATTTTAAAGTTTATCCAATATGTCAAAAATAAGCTTTAAAAAAATCTGATACATGATATAACAATGCAAAAAACTTACATGTAGTAACTATCTTTACTTTTCGAAAATAATTCTAGAAACCATAATTAATGGTTTGTTTGATTCGTAAATTTAAAAATATTATTAAAAATCTAAAACCGGAGGAATCCTAAAAAAGGGCCATTACAGCTGAATGAAATCACAAACTGTATGCAAAAATGTGAAATAATTTAGTTTAAATGTGTATACTAAATTTAAAATAAAACAAAATGGAAAACAATATTTGACACTTTCGACTAATCCAAGTGAAAAAAAAATAAAAAAAAATAGATAGAACTACAGAATATTAAAATGGTGAAACGGTTATATTACCACCAGAACCATTTCTAGAAAAATACTATGAATTGCATTGCTCATTAATACGATAGACCTCATGTTTATATTTTTTTATATACAACTGGAGAGATTGCCGCACGTATGGGAAAGGATCAGCTAGATCATATCAGGAGTAATCAGTCGCTACATCAGTACTATTCAGGAGGATCGCGAAGTTTTTCTCTCTCTCTTTCCAGCGTGACTGAGCATATCTTGGAGGGATAGTATTGCGTAAAACAAGTGGCAGTTCTCTTATTATTCACCGGTGAGGTGGATCGTGTCTCTGATTAGAGGTTGGATACACGAGGGATGAATTACCCCAAGGCGGTAATTGATTTATTAGATATAGTTGATAACAAAGTGAGTCGCGGTCTGATAAGCCAGAAACACTACTGAATCCCTGTAATTTTCATTAGATGACGATTGAATTGGAGTTTACTATTTTTTGTAATCTTCAATAGAGCTTCAATGAAGAATACTTAAACATAATTGTAATAATAAATGAAAATAGCATACAGCATACTTCACCAAAATTATGCTTACTGTACTCGAAAGATCGAACTATGAAAGTGAACTAATCTCCCTGTATAAAATTTTATTTGCATAGCTGTGAAAAGGCATTCCCAGATTTAAATGTACAAAAGTTCATAAAATGAATCCCTAAAGTAATTTAACTGTGTATGATGTTTAGATTTACATAATAGTCACATTCGGTTTTCTGGTCATTTTTAATATAGCACAACAGATGCTGCCGTTGGTGTGCTAAGTTAATTCAGGTATTTACCGTCAGCGACCTGCTCGATAAAACAATAAATATATACTTTTTGTGTTATAATAATATTATAAACCGGAATAAACCATCTCTTTGTGGTATGTAGGAAGTATATGGGAATGAAAGACATTGTAACTCTGTGATCTGTCTATGTTTGTCCTATATAATAAACCATACTCATATTTATTACCAATCTGTTAAACCAGTTTAAAGAACCTTTGAGAAGCTTTTAATAAATGTATTAGAAAAGTGTTAACAGATTCATTGGAAATATATTATATCATTTTATAATATCAAATCAAAAGTTAAGATTTCCCACATTCATTTTCGAATTCCATTTTTAGTGTTGTTTGGTCATCCATGTTTAGATAGTAATGCAATGATTGTTTATTTGTTGTGCTGTGGCTCCTGAGAAATCATAATTGACTCTAATGATGTCTGCAATCAAAGAGGACCGGATATAATTTCATCTCTGTGGGCGGCAGAACAAACATTTTATACAACGGTTGGAAAGAATGGAAACAAAGAAGCTTTTATTGTAACAAACCTCAGGTTGATTCAAAATTGTTCACTTTCATTATTTTTAACTTTTTGAAATACTGAAAATAATCAACTATTTACATTCGTCCATACTTTATGTACTCACAAAATATAATTGTAAATATTGAAAAAACAATGTGGCAGTGATTTCATAATATTGAGAATACTCAGATTTACTAATCATTTTTCACATTATGAGAACTGGACACCTGATGATATCCAGAATATAAAATCAAAACCTAAACTATACAAAGAATTTATTTTTTATTTCTTTCTGTTCAGGTTATAATATCATAATGCGTTTACTTATCTACATAAAAGTTTTTTTCCGAAACATTATTGTTATCCCAATTGCCTAATTAAGAATTCTGGCGACATGTTTGTTTTGAGGTTGATTATATTTTCATTATCAACATGACTTGGCCTTTCAAGCTGCATTCCATAAAGGTGACACTATCACACAATGGCACTTCTATTCTAATTGTTGTAATAGAGTGAGGGTGTGCTGCTTGGGGCTCAAGTAAGACCCCTCCTATTTGTTTTATATAAAGGCGATGAGGGTGCGTTCATTTTAGCAGTTGAGTGGATTCTTCTTGAAGATAAATCAGAAGCAAAGAGATTGCTTTGGACTGTTCCTCTCATAAATCAAAGAGAAAAGACAGAGGGGGGAGTGGGGGGGGGGGATAAACGAGCCAGTCTGATGATGCTGATGGTTTGCTTCTCATCTTAAATATCATACAAGGTAATTTCATTTGATGTCTACACAGGTACGCTCAGCAGGATCCGTTTAGAGTGATCTTAACACGGATTTAAGGATTACTTTGTTTTAGGTGGGGGATCATTTGTGGGGGTCTCTCAGGTTAGTTTATGCGGTGATTCTCCATTCCAATTTTCTGATGATGATAATGTGTTGCAAGTTCAGAAGAGTTGGAAATTCCAAATGAATTATAGTTTGTATTATTAATAAGATAAATCACAAATTGTACTGGCCTGTTTTGTTTTAAGAAAGTACAGACAAGCATTAATTCTTACTATTTTAAGGTGAGAAATGCCTAACGCCCAACCTTTACGTTTTGTCTTTAATCATGATAGTGAAACTGCTTCATATTAATAATGATATTTGTATTTTTTTAACGATCCAATTTATGTTATATATATACTTAATTACAAACATTTTGTAGGTTTTATAGAGTTCATATAATTCCACCAAGCGTATTTCATAAACAGTTTTACATAATTGAATGCCATTAATTATTATCAAATGAAAATCATTCACCTAGATTCCGTCGATAATAATTTTATAATCAATAAAATCACAAATTTTTCATATATACCGACGAATTCAAAGCAATATTAGAACAAAAAAGTAAAATCCTATGTCCTCTTAACTGCACATTTGCCAAGTGGTTGGAGAGATGCATGGTTAGTAGGTTGATGTTTGACACTTGGTGACAGCAGCAAAGGGTTGTTGCGCCTTGTTTACGCTTCTGCTAGACATCAAGTAGAGGCGGGAAGAATGCGCACACGACATCAACAGGTGAATCATTTACGAATTAAATAATAGCAAGGGAAATAAATGTGACAGCTATTAAATTGGAATGCTTGTAATTGTTAAATTACTGAGGTGTTTACATACCATGAATTTTTGTAGACATAGTGATAGGATGTAAAAGTGTTCTTAATGATCTGCTGATAATAATCATATTCATGGTATAGAACAGTGTTATGTCAATAATGCATTGATGAGACAAAACAGATATTATTAAATATGTACACATCAATTCTTCCGATATATATTAATTCGTAGCACACAATTTTTAATAAAAATACGAAAACAATTTCACTTGAGGATAATACACATATTATTTAAAGGCTTACAGCTTTCTTTATTTTCGGTATATTTTATAATATATATACAAATTTCTACCATTTAGTAAGGGTATTTTAGTTAGGTTAGGTTAGAGGTTTAATGTACAGTTATATAATAGTGATAGAAACTCAATATATCTAATGTCAGTCATATCAGTAACTCTAACGTGGCGGTTTTTAGTGAATCTCTACTAAAAATTCCTCCCTCCCCCTCGTGATATTCTTTTATATGCCCATCCTATGAGCATCTGTTTTCCTCTCTTGACTCATTTAAGTAAGGTAATCTTGACTCTAAACTCTCATATTGTATAAATCTTAATGGCAGAAAATGGTGTATCCATGTTTTTTGTCATCGTTCAAATAAAAGAGTAAGCAAACAGTGACCCTCCCAAAGATATCAAATTCCATTGGAACAAAAAGAGTTGGATGATTTCAAGGGCACGCAAATTAAACAGGAACCACAGACGCCTTTTGACTTTATAGACTGCTCTGAACATTTCACTATAAAACAATACATCGAGGGGCGAGAACCTTTATCGGCATGGACTATCTAAACCATTTCGTTGTAAATCACAAAGGAATGTTCAACTTTCTCCTATTGAAGTGAAGCTTCATCCATTCTCGATAGGTTCAGCCCACTGTAGATCTTTAGGCTCCAGGGCACAGCAGGAGGCCAAAACAATATGGGACCAAAGTAATTCGCAAGAGCGGTGGGATCAAATTATTTGCTGTCAGTTCATAGCTCATGTATAAAAGTCTCCTTCTGGACGGCGTTCAATTAGAAAGGTATTGAAGTGATTATAAAATGTACTGTACAGCTCCGGGGGCAAAGAAACATTTGAAGACGCAGTGTGTAGATATCTATTGGATTTGTATCCAATAGATATCTACACTTCCCTAGTAATAATACAGTAGTATAATACAACAATAACTGATATTCAAATTAAGAATCAACAACAATGATTTCAAAATATAAAATAATATCATCTATATTAAATTAACTTTCTGGACTTGAAAATAATAAATTTAGCAATATATTACAGCGTAAATCAGTCAGATTAATGAGAAGCTAAAGTAAAATTGTTCTTTATTGTGATTGTATCAAGTGATTCATTAAAATTTATATGCGTAAAATAATTAGTGGCTTTAATTGTTGAAATATATATTAAAATACTATACATTTAGTGATTAGTCTATTTGGAAGATTGGAACAGTTAAAGAAATATTCTTTATTTTCCCAGTTTATCTTCAGATGCATTTTGAATGCTGTTAATGCCCCTTATAAAAGAACATTTCAAAGTGATCGGCCTACAAGAAAATAAATTACTTTATTTCAGTAAGCATTGTAATTTGGACAAATAAATTGTAGGTTATCAGAAGAGGGTGGTAAAGTGATGTTATCCAAACCTATTTGTTGGAAAAGGTCTCTCCCCTCTCTATTATACCCTGACCCATTACAACACAGGTTTCAATATATTGAAAATAACAAAAGAAAGGACACGAAGTGAACTTTTAGGAACCACATGAACTTGAAAAAGAAATAAGGTATAATGAATGTCAGAATTGGCACGTGTTTTCTACTGTGTTTTCGAGCCCTGATATTAAAATCAGCACATTCATATAAACATTCCAATTAGGAATAAATTGCTAAAATAATATATCAAAAGTAAGAAATATTTTTTCTCTTGGTAGAAAAACCCACTATATTGTTAGCTTTTAGCATTTCTTTATAAATTATGTAAATATTTTAACAGTATCGTTTTAACAGTCAATATAATCGAATAATCACAGCTCAAATATAGCGTTAAAATACTATGAATAGTCACTCACTCGTCAGTTGGATTACTACATAAAATAATTTTAAATTCTATGCACTTTTGCAATTTTTAGTATTTTGTCAGTATAAAGATAATTTCCTATCACTTAATGGGGGCCGAGGGGGGACAAAGTATAATGTTAATTGAATGCAACATTTCAGAACTTGTTGTTGGTTCAAAGGTTAAATATTATTCGATTTTATTTAACAGATAATAATAGTAATAAAAACTTAAATTTCCTTGCAAAAAGATGATCGCGATAATCGCGAAATTTTCCGTTTTCGATCGCGAAATTTTCCGTTTTCAACACAAAAAGTAGATGTTTGGCATCAAAGAATTTTTTTGTGTCCGACAGACTGGGTCTCCTCCCTAGCGTCACCACTGAGGGAAATCATTTTCGCCAGCATAATTTTATTTTTCTTCCGGTTATGCCTGAGAAGATATCACCTATCACATATCAACTCCCTTTTAGTTCTGCCACGTCACGAATGTAATCAAATCATTTAAAGGTCAATATTTTCCAGCGGGGTGCATCGTTTTCTACTACAGATCATCTTTCCCTTGGGATATCGAGTACAATAGAGAAAAAAGAAAGTGAGAAGGAAAATGATGCACCCCACTGAAAAAAAATCAGGTTTAATTGCAATTCTAAATGATCTTTTAATTCGTTCCAGTCATCTAGTAAAG
>JAQIWE010002552.1:0-13023 GCA_034698565.1 Campodea plusiochaeta | reverse complement strand
ATGTGATGAAAGTAGTTTCCAACTTTTAACGGCTTTATGATGGTGACTTTGATGTAATTGCACAATAGCAGTACAGTATATAGATTTATTGAAAGTCTACATAGTTCTATGTAACTGACGCTTTAATCAATTCATGAATGAATGTGTTATAAGATTTGCTCATGCATTCGTTAAACTCTATATTCTTATAATATCGCTCAAGGACCTAATATCTTCAACAGAAAAAAGAATATATTATTGTTTCAGTCATTGAATAATAAAATATTTTTTCATTTAGCTTCCAGTGACACTAACGTCGTAAGTCACTATAACAATCTTCAGTTACTTATTGCAGTTTTGTGAATCTCATTATCTATATAGTTACGGTACTTTAAATACTTGAGCTTTATCCCTTATATTAGTAAGTTTATTCAGAGTTACTGCTAAACTCATGTAATGTCAAGTTTTAGAAATTATTTACGAATTATTGCTTGTCTGTTAGTCTGATAGTGGAATTCTTAATTTTTTCGTATTAAAACTAAATTACCGGTATATAAAAAATCGACATCATTGAAAATTATATACAGTTATGTAATTACAGATTATCTGAATATAAATTTAATAGGACGTCCGCATTATTTTAAGTTGATTTTGCGACGAACGTGTCAATATCGAAGAAATCATTCACAGTAACTGAAATTTACATCAAAGGGTTTAAAACCGAAAATCTAATATTATACTGCAGATCACTTCTCTTCGTTAAAAATCGTTCTCTCCTCATTATTTCCCGTGTTTTGAACCTGACCTCAAGGAAAAGGAAAGGATTAATTAATTATTCGTATATATTCAGTAGTTAAGTTAGAGAAAGCGTGAGTCCATAAAATCGTCCATCAAACTATACTTCCTGTGAAAGGTAACACGATCAACTTATAACAGTAAATGCAGCACATTTATCACAAGAAAAGAAAATTAGAACAGGGAAGTATTCAAAACAGTTTTGCGAGTTGGTAAAACAAAAATATATTTGTGTTCTAATCCAGCCACTAAAAAGATTTTAAACTTGAGTTAACATCGAGTTACCAAAATGGTATTTTAGTCGTCTATTATACGAGTTATGAAAATTTATTTTTCGAGCTGAGTAGATAAAAAAGTCAATATTGTGTTCCATTTTTTAAAAATACTAGGAATTGATTATATACGTTTGAATTGTACTAGACTCAACTCAACTGAATCTCGATTTGAAATTTAAAAAACGAGCGAATTACCAAGCTTAGTAATAAATATATAAATTTCCTTCACAAAATAGTCTTATTTGCATAATAAAAACATTAAAATTCTTATATATTCTTTTAAAATATCTTACACTTTCTGGGCATAATTATAATAAAGTTCAAGTATTTTTTTTTATTCTCATATAGTAATAAAATGCATGACAAATTTGTATGATCTTATAATAAAATATTTATTCAAAAATAATTCAAATGCAATAGAAATTTACCTGAAGAAGTAATCAAATGTATATAATATTGAGAACCACCTACTACGAAATGACACCGTTTACATATTAATAAGCAGTCATTATGATGTACAGCATTAAAATTATGTAAGTGCTATCAATTATTATGGTGTTCCGGTTTCTAAATTTACAGTTAAAGGAAGTGCCACAAGAAACGGAATCTGTTTTATATAATTTATTGCAGTATTAAATTATATACACAACAGCAGAGATTATTTTACTACTGTAATTTATATATTTTTAGTGACAAAGAGTATTTCTGTATACAGGTATACGTTATTTGTTATTTGACATCATATTAGGAAAATTTCGATTCTGATGGAAATATATTTGCACCGTCTATACATTACGAGTCTTTTAAAATCTTATAACAACATTTTTTAATAATATATTTTATTGACAATTTTCCTGTAGACTATTTATCAGGAACTATTTCCCCACTCTAATCTTCCTGTATAATCCTTATAGAGAACAGAGTATTTATTAAACTTATTATCTAATCTTTTGAGATAAAAAATGAAATTTTTTGAAATATGAATTGTATCGAAAATATCTTTCTGTACAAATTTATACTTCAACAAATTTCATACAGTTAGTTCCATATGTAGAGGTAAAGAAAAGGGATAAAAAGAAGCCTATAGGTCATTTCCCCCTTAAAACAATTTAACATTTAATTAATTATTAAATTACTTTGTTATTTTCCAAGTACATTGAGTGTTTGCGTGGTCTAGTTATTAGTTTCTAAAATTCCTTTGAAACCACTAAACTTACAATAATTTAAAAATTAATGATATGGCATCTATAATTTATTTTAATAATAATTTATGTAAAAATGAATTCTCCCGTTCTAATTCTTCCTAATTTTTTTATCGTCATTTTTGTGGTTCCCGTTAATTAGTCTGTTCTCATTTCGTTCGCTCTACATCGAGCACAAAAACCATAAAATTGCTGTGTTCGATTATAAACCACCAAAAAGAAAGAAAAAAATGATCGTTTCTTTTAGATATACCAAGATGAATCATTTTAAGAATTGTTATAGAATATGCCAAAAAATAAATAAGTTTAAAGCAATACAGAATGCTGATAATACAGTATAAATGTATCTTTCATTGTTATTCAAATTGACGCGGTCTATGATATTTAATCTTTTTTCTTGTACCGAAAGCAATAATAACTAATAAGGCTCTTCCATACAACACCAGCGAGTGAATTATATACCGTATGTTCGCATCAGTCGATTTTGACCAAATTTTCAGAGATGACTTAGTGTTCAAGTTCAATGTTAGTGTTCCAGCAATGGGATCGAAATAAAAATCGACGTAGAAATGAGATTTCTGATTTTCATCTTCATTGCCTTTTATATTTCATTTATTATTTATAGAACTTCCCAATTGGCATCTCCATTATTTCGATAAAAAGTTATATACAAACAGAACAATCTCATAAGGTTTCTAATTTGGAATTTTCTTTCCTTTTCAAACAATTCGTTTTTTTAATGTACTTCTTTCACCGATACTGAATACTTTATTAATACTGATGCTCAACTTTTTCTTCCATAGCACTACGCATTATTGCATTTTTCTAGTATGTACAGATTGTACATTGCAATGATTAGCCGTTTCTTATAATTGAAATGAAGTCAACATTTTATATAACGAGAATCATGCAGGTGCCTTAAAAAAAGGAGACTTGACGAAACCTTAAGATGTTGTCACTGTTATTCTTTAATCCAAATAACAAATCGAATAAATGTATAATCATTATATTTTGCAGTCCATGAGAAAAAGAGAACTTCTTGATTGTTACAATAAATCACTTTATTTACGTTTTCTATTCCGATACCGTTGAGTAAATAGCAATCACTTTCTTCTTCTCCTGAAATTCACAGTGAATCAGTAGTAAATGTAGAACGTATCTTAAAATACAACTCTCATGTTAAATAGACCATGATTACAAAAATAAAAAAATACGTAATGAAAGAGAATATATATCTTTATTATATTGTATATAGGGGATAGGCATACGTTATGCAGAATAGGTTCCATTATGAATGATGGTATGTAATTATTATATACCAAAAGGAATTTGATAATATTTATCATTATTTAGTAGAATATACAAAAAAAAATTTTTCTTGAGAGTTGAAATATTCTGAAACACATAATACTGATATTTTCATTAAAAAATACCGTAACTAATCGATTCATTGAATATTAGTTTTAAACATATTGTTAAATTGTTTTAAACATGATATTGATTACTTGATTGTCACAGAAAATAATGTATATATACATTTTCTATAAACTTATACAACTTCTCCAGAAATATTATGTAATCATCGATACAAATCGTAATATAGTGCAGGTATAATTTTATGCTATCAAGAAGAATTTAAAAAAAGTCAAGGAATTTGATAAACTGAATTCTGTCTGAAATGTCAGAGAATTCTCCGTCAGAATTGATTATGAAACACTTTAAATTTCTCATAACATAGTAGAAATTCACAATTATCTGGAAGAGTTTGACCGAATTTCCAGTTTAATTATTATGAACCGTTACCGAGATACAGGTGGGACGGACAGACATGATCGTCCTATAAACCTTTTTCCTTCTGAAACAAAGGCTAAAAACGGAACATTAACGACATAAGTTTAAACTTTGTTTTCGGCAGTATTGGTAGATTATATTTTGCTCTACAGTGCGGCGGCGTTTGTAGAATTAAAAAAAAAATACCTAACGATAATTATAGCAATAAGAAGTTATGCGAATGTGTGATTTTTTTCTGATTTTCCAAACTACTAACTTCCCCTCTTAAGTATGTTTTTTTATTATTACTCTTTGTTTGTTTAGTCTCATTTTCCTTAAGAAATGTTTTCCCCATATATTAATAAGAAACTGTGAAACAGTATTTCCAATTTGATCATTCCGATATCCTTAAACTATCTGCAACCTATACGCCTCTATTCTGTATAACAATCCGTAACACCCAGGGTTTGTGAGTATCAGGATGGTTTTTCCACCATGAATTCATGACAAACAGCTTGTATGAAATGAAAATGTTAACATAACATCATTAAAGTAGTTGCATAAAATCGAAAATAATGTAATCATTTTTTTTTATTAGTGTTATAATCATATTGTTAACTCAGTACTTGGCAGTGTTGGCACTCTTTACAATGAGAATGGGTCTTAGGATTTCGTTGTTCCATGATTTGAGAACTTTGAAGCGCTAACAGTACAGCACTGACAGCCACTTCTTTTGCATGTTCTCCCACAGCAGAGTCTAAGCTAAAGGTGGTTTCGCAGTGAACGTGATTGAATCACTCATGAAAAGGTAGTTTAAAATTATTTACTCGTTATTAATTATATTTGTTGGAAAGAACTGAACTATTCTTTACCGTAGGTTAGTAAGCAGTAACATGTATAAAACATTACTTTATCAGCTATATGGTGACGGAGAATTTTTTCAAAAAGAGATTTTTGAAATAAATATTTAAAAAGGATAAAACAATGTCAAAATTTTGCGGTGGCACGTAGCACTCTCTTGGGGATAAATAAAATCACAAATAATTTCATGGGATAAAGTTTTGGTGGTATTAGAGAAAACATAATTATCCGAAAGCAGTCGTTTTTTTAGACACAATCTTAATATACCACAGTTTTCACACTCATTTTTATTTCTAAATTGTTTTTTACTGATGTGTACCTCGAACAACACAAGTAGAAAAGTGAGAACTAAATTACAAAAAATGAAAGCTGAAAATGCACCTCAGGTTATTCATATTTACTAAAATACCATCTGCAAGAGCGAGGAAATCTTTTGACTCTTTTAACAATTTGACATCATCTCTCTTAAATGTTCCCCCAGCTCGAGTTCGAATCTTATAATTGATTCTGTCTGTCAGTGTTAATAAGAGTTGACCATTGTGTGATCTTGAAATAAAAGAGAATAAGAATTTATCAACATGAGGAACTGGCGTTGTTGAAATTGCTAAAATAATAATGAAAAGTGTGTTCTGGGACAAGTTGAAATAACACAAGAAATTATTCTGTTAATCTCACTTTGCATGTTTATTTCATTTGGGGGGAATATTATCAATTATACAAATTTTGAGGGGAAATCTTAGACATTTCGGTGTATGGAAAATAGCCTTCAGATGCATACTCCAGAAACATAGATTTACCACTATTTTTTGCATATTGTCCAATTTCTTGTAATCTTGCTATGTAAATGTGGATAAAACGTATCCAAAGAATTTTTGTCTGATATATTGTCGTAATCAACATTAAATCTCAGCTGGTAATGAGTAATGACTCTCAAGCAATTCCTCCAATGTTTCTGGAACTTTCCCAAACTCAGAAAGTCATAAGTGACCTCATTCTGCTACTACTGTTATTGTTAGAATCATTTCACACCAAAGTATCAAAAAGAACTTAATTCTGTATTCAAGAGGAATACATAATTATTTGATATTGTAAGAAAGGACGGAAAATATATTCTAATACGATCCGAGATGAGGAAAGCTTTTCGGGATAAATGGCAACTGTTAAAATAAATGAAATATTTGTGACAATAATCAAGCTCCATATTGGAAGTGGGTAAGGCAATATGTAAACCGAATAAGCATTGTAGTATTTTTCAGGGGCAACTCTAGCAAATACAATATTATCATAAAAATAATAGTCACTGTGTCTATAGAGAGGACATGAATTTATTCCTTTCTCTTTATTTAAAGGTAAAGGTAAACTATTCCCCTACATGCCATGAAGGCACTTGGGGTGCACGGATGTAAGGGTCCATGCTTCCTAGACCCCGACATAGAAATTGGATGATGGAGATGGTGTAGTATAAATACTATGCTCCGGTCGGTATTTACCCCCATGGGTTTTTACCCCTGGTACCCATTTTAAATGAGGCTGGATGAACCCCAGCAGTCATAAAGGAGGTTTGCCAGTGCCTAAAGAATTTGACCCTGACCGGGAATCGAACCCGGGGCCTCCTGCGCTTGACTGATATTATTATTTGAAGACTGGCCATATTTCGTGAAGGAAATTACATCTCTGGTATTGCATTGATCTTTGAACTTGAATTGAGATGCTTAGTAAAAATATATTCCAAAAACTTTTCAATGTATGTTTGACCAAATAACCAAATAAGTTAGTCGAGGAATCATGAAATAGCTCATCAGCAACTGAAAGATAATCATTGTTTCTTTCCTTCGGAGGATTCTTTGCAAAGCACTTACTTCGATAGTAATTACAACTATAAAACTTATAGTTTATCATAACTGTTAAGAATTTAATGAACTTAGAGTGTATGAAATCAGCAGCATTTGTGTCTTCGTTTTGAAGAACGTATAAAAAATCTGTCTCTGCTATAAATACCTCTTGCACTTTAAGTGAACTGATGTTGAATATATTGTGGATCATTCCATGTACTAATATCCTTTACTATTATCAGATCAGATGAATTTGTTCGTCTGTATTAGTAAAGTGAAGGACATCACGACCTAAAACTTCTTGATTGTAACACATCTTTCAAAGGAACAGTTTCGCTATATTTTATGATGTTTGTTTTTGTAGGAATAAACTTTTTATGAATATCTTTTGATATTTTAAATACAGATGAAATAACATTACAAGATAATAAACTTACAGACGAATTCCACTGTTCAGCTTTCTGTGAAACAACCTTCATAAGCAGGTAAGATTCAGTCAGATCTACGTGATAGTCGAAAATGATATTACAAGTCGATTTGTACAAAATTATAGCTGGAATAAAATAATACAGGATTATCGCGAAATAATAAACTTGTCATCTCCTAATGGAGAGTATATAATAAAAATAAAATATTTCTTCCTAATGACAGAATGAAATTATTTTACTTCGTGTGAAACTATCCGATATTCCTAATCATTGAACACATCACTATATCCCATCTACCAATCTACAGATCTAATTAAAAGTGCAGGATATGCAAAGATTACAAACTGACACACACAAACCATGCTTTTGATAAAAAATTGAGTTTGTATGGAAATTAAATTGAAATATACTCTTTTAAAGTATAATGAAATGATTAACTAATTACTTTTCATTAGAAAAATAATATAATAAAATAAATAAAACTATAATATGTGAAAAATGTTTTACGACTTTTAACAAAGAACTGAAAAGTATAACACACCAAAAATACATTATATGATTATGTAACAAATCGGATAATTAACCCACGCCAAGCTATACCCCGATTTTTGGACTGATGGATAAATTCAAAAGAAAAAAAGAAATATGAAGAAAAAATTATAAAGAGAAACAAAATACGAAATAAACAAATTTCATGAGCTGAAAAAGCTATTAAAAAGGTTATTGAAATCACTGCTATTAGCGATGAAAACAAAATACAACAAAAAATGCACTCGGGCTACACCCCTGGCAATGTAACTTATCGTTTTTCTCTCTCTCTTATTTGTCTCGGAACTCTCAAATTGAGCATAGGCCTAATATATTTTTATAATAGTGATAAGTAAATGAAATAATTATTATAATGAATGACCAATGTGAATTAAACAACATTTCTAACAGAGAATCCATTTTATTTGACGATTCCTTTTAGAAATGATGAAAATAATATTGTTATAAATGAAACATGGTACATTTTTGAAGAAATCGATGATATTACATTAAGTTCCATGTAGGAACATATTTAGTAAAAGAATAAGCAAAAATTAAAGACAATATAAAACATAGAGTAAAGTCACTTCTTCAGGGTGAAGTCATCGGCAAACCAAATCTGAAATAAGAAAATATAGAATTTAAGTTATTGCGGTCTAGGTAGCATTTTATATTGAGATAAAAGTACTCCTAATCAAATGCGCATTAATTAATACATTTCACTGTATTATTCTAAACCTTTAAACTGTTCTAAACCTTCTTTATGTCACTCTATATTTACTCTATATTTACTGGCTCCAAAATTAAAAAAGTTATAATAATGATTAAGTCAAAGAACATTTTTTTAAATATCATTGAAATTATGAACAGATTTTTGTTAATCATTTTTATAGTGATGTCAAAATAATATTATCTAAACATGTTACTTTATATTTTTCAATAATCTTGATACAGAGATATTATTGCAGTATTTTATATATCAGATATTAGTATAATTATATATAAACATGTGCAGTATTTAATATAGCTGTAAAAGTAAAAAATGTTATTGAATGTGTATATTGTATGGGCGCAGTCTTAAAAACAATAAATATTCATTCATACTCTATGTCACTGTCGTAATATTTAATTACCTGATGCGTTATTACTTCTTTGGTGGACAACATTTGCAGTCCTTATCTGCACACTTACATCCAGTGCCACACTTACACTCTCCACCTTTGCAGTTATCTGGAGAGAGATAAAGTAATGAATTTATATTTTATCAAATAAAAACGGAAATAGGAATTGACAGTCATAATTATATATTGAAGTATTGCCAGTTACTTACAACTTACTCTTATATTTTAAGGAATTAATAAACAAAGAGCGAAAGACTCACTAATCTCGAAAGATTTATATTAATATTGGAAGGATTTCCTTTTTTAAATCTAGTAGAATAAGCTTATAATAACAAAGATTTATTTAAAGAAATTAATTTGAGAAGTAATAAAGGAACAAATCTGAAATATCTTAGAAAACGTTTTGAATTGTATAGGAAATTAATAATAAAAACAATAATGCTATTTCGATGATACTGTGATCTTCGTTTGATCCTCTCGTAAAGATTAAAAATATAAGTATATTAAAAATGAATGGATAATTTCTTAATTAAAAATATCTTGCTATGCCCAAGAGTTTTGAATGATATATAGTTGAGAAATCAATATATGAAAAGAGGTTCCTCCCCTCTTATTATAATGTAGAATACAGGGAAATATGTGTCACTTGAAGACGGAATAAAACGGAAAAAACATATAACTAAAGGAAAAACGTTTACGTTAAAATGAAAAGTACTGTTATAAACAGAACTGTGTAAAGTTATAGTTGTTATATTGCACTAAAAGGTATTAAATGTCCTGTAAGTATCATATGAAATTATGAATTCCCATCGAAAATGTATAAAATAATTATATCAAATAAACTATATACACAATTATAAAGATAAAAATATAAAATGCACAAGATTACTTACCCTTGCATGATTCACAACATGGATCTGGCATTTTTGTTAGTTGATGATAAATCTCTTGTCTACGGTAATTATTATTTTCTTCTATAGTAGGGCAGAAACTATAATGTTGTTCTCTACAGCTACCTGGTACGGTATATATAGTCCCCTCACAGCAGATAAGATTCCTATATAGTAGTGCCTAGCTATAGGTCTTTGAGTCAGCCATACCGCAGGCGCAGGGTTATCAACTGCTTCCAAAATGAAAATGTGAGATAATAACTTTGAATATGAACCCAGGGACGCGTCGCCAGAACACTTCATCAGGGGAGAGGGCGGAGAGGGGGCAAAATAATTTTTCAGTGTTACGAACTTTTTTTCTTATTGAAAAAAAAAAAGAAAAAAAAAAAAGATTTTTATATATAAAAAAGTAATTTTAAGGCAAACTCAGACAATTATAGATTATGATACTATTATTATAAGTAATCATTAAAGTGATGCTTTCTATGCTTATAACTACTCTTTTTGACCTTTGACTTCCTATTTTAGAGCAATTTTTGATAAATGAGCATATAACAATTTTCATGAGATTAATTTCTTTTTTAATGGGGGGGGGGGGACTTTATCTGGTCAGCGACGTCTCTGTCTCAACCATTTTACATACGAATATCTCAACCAAAACATTCTATTAACGGAAATCATTATAGAATGAACACCTTTCCATCATTAAAAACTAATTAATTTCAAGAGCCAACATTAAGACAGATAGTGCAGACTACAGATACCATACGAAGATCAAAATTCTTATGAGAAAATTTATTTCGTGTGTGTGAATGGTGGTTGGTTAATATCATAATTCAACATATTATTTTTGTATCGTAATTAGGATGAAAACAATTACGATATCATACAAGATTGTATTCTTGTATATGATTTTGTTTATATAAGTTGTCTTCTTCAGTGGATTGAAATTAAGAAAAAAACTTTCATATAAAATATTTATAATTTTATAAACTGGTTATGAACACCGAGAACATCGATGAACACCGATTAGAATAATCTAACGCGCTCCAAAGTTGGTGTTGGATAATTCAATTAATGAAGGAAAGGCTTTGCAGCAAATGTGGTAGTTGTTTCACCTAAGTATAAACCCATATTCAGTACTCTTATTGATTTACGACTGAAAATATAGCTATATTCCTCATATCAAATATTTATTGCAAGTTTATTTGTAACTCTGAAGATGTGCTCTCGCTATTGTGTTTACGGTACTTCTTATTATATGGAAGGAAACTGACTAATATAAACACTATATACATTATCACACTTAATTTGATAACTTAAAAACGGCCTTTTCGTTCTTCTTAAAATGTTTTATTACTAATCGACCTGGTTTCAGCTTTTAAAAAGCCATCTACAGGGTCACTATAAATGTCAGGAAAAAAATATTAGAATCATAAAATAATACAATAATAAAAAAAAAATTACATGGGAATAAAAACACAATATATGTGTTCAGATAAAATATCAGAACGAACTGAAGAATAGAAATTTAAAAATAGTAAAATAGACAATAAAATTTGCAATCCTGTATTTATGCATTATTATTTCTGATATTTTATCTGAACACATTGTGCTTTTATTCGTAAGTTTATTTACTTTTTTATTATTTTATTTTTTATAACTCTAATACTTTTTCCTGTTATTTATAGTGGCCCTGAAGATGGCTTTTTAAAAAGCTGAAACCTGGTCGGTTAGTAATAAAACGCTTTAAGAAGAACGATAAGGCAGTAGTTTTTAATTTATCAAACTATATGCATTATTTATTAATATTACAAGTTCTCGTTATTTCATATTGTAAAAAGCATGAACAAAGTAAAGAAGCAAGACCTAATTAAATAATAATAATAATTAAAAAAATGTAATGAGGTCTGAGGATTATGATAACCCTACGTGGATCACAAGTGCAAAATCCTTGAATAAACTATTAGCAATAATATTATGCGCAGTTCATCATACAAGCAAATATTGATGTGGGAGGGTACATATGACCTCTAAATAACCTTCTAGAACAACTTGGAAGAGTACGACTGCACGATACAGTGTTGGCAGATCCTCTCTGAAGCGTAATAAACCGTATGAAAAGTCAGGGGATATAAACTTGCCGTGTAAAAATAATTATATAGATTTCAATTCGTGAGATAATCGATGGAGATTGTAAATTTGCAATATTAGATATTGCATAAATTATTAAAGGTAGTATTACATTAGCGTTTGAAACGCCAAAGTTAACTCCCATAAGAACACATGTAAAAAAAAAAATTGGTATTACATTATACACCAGACGCGAAAGTCAGACCTGTTATAAAAAGGCGTTCGCGTTTCGCGGTTCTAGCTGTGAAAATCTGTGTGTAATAGAAAGCGTTCGCGGTTCGCGTTTCTGGGGGAGGGAGGTTTAGAAAAAGGGGGGGATAGAGGAAGGAGATGTGAAGATGTGGCAAATGTTCTCTCTATCTTGGCAACATCGCATGCTTTACATCATCGACCTTCACAAAACGCGATTTCCGAACGCTAGTGTAATAGTAAAAGCGTCCCAAATGCGCGATCCAGTCGCGCGTTTTTTCACCAATGTAATACCCGCCCCTTTAAGGTGGGCACAGGCCCAGATCGTGAAAAAGTGGGTAGGCACTGTAAATTTCAATATTTTTTTTGTATTTCCTTTTTTAGGTCAAACAGTATTTTTGAAAAACTATATTAACTTATCCAGTATCCACCCCATAGTCCCCATTAGTTTTTTACTATTGAATCAAATATTTAATTGAAAATATTAAATCTGTTGTGAAGGCGAAGCCCGAATGCGATTTTTTTTCGATTTTCGGCACAAAGGCAATGGATGACTTAAAGCTTTTTTTTCACCTCATGATGAATTTTCTTAAACACTCATCGATATTAAAATATTAGTCTATTGATTGAAAGGTTTTAGTTAAGAATTTTAATATTTCCTTTTCTTTATATTTTAATTAATAAAAAAAATCGGAAAAGAGTGATTCTTCAAACATTAACGCTTATAGAGATTGCATGATGTACTTTAAATGCCATTATGTTTCGACATTATAAGGAAAAAATAAGAATTAATTCAATAAAACTGTTAAATGGAGAACTAATGGTTTTATAATAATTTTTATTAATTTGGTAAGTCAGCTTGAGTATTTTACTTTACAGCTTTTCCATAATTTCATTTGGGTGGGCACAGATAATTTTGAGTGGGCCTGTGCCCACCAGAGCCTTGTCTTAGTTGTGACCGTTTCTGCTGCCTCGGCTTGGAATTTGTCTCGGGAAATTTTTGGCCTCGTACCAGAAACG
>JAQIWE010002551.1:0-13025 GCA_034698565.1 Campodea plusiochaeta | reverse complement strand
CCCAACAGAATATTTACTATAGATACTTCATAAACCTTTATTTTACGTCTGTGGTGTTTGGATAGATCACCAAATGGGAAATTTAAAAATACATGCTATTTAAATGGGCGTACGGTGGGCTGCGGACTGGGTAGGATAAAAGAAGAGAAGAAAATACGAAAGGTTACATACCCCGTTAACATGATTAAATACTATTAGTGTCGTGTAAGAAAAGCGCCCCCGGAATCTGCTCAGGACGTGCTGGAGCCCCTGACGGCCTAAGCACCCTCATAATGGGCACCTATGGTATGAATAAATCAACATTTGTTCACAAAACAGAATATTTTTATTAGCAAGTTTACCTTTTTATATTTACCTGAAGTTGGATTACCTGCAACCAAACCGAGGTTGAAGGGTTGCCTATACATGTGAAACCCCCGAGGCGTTGACTTTATTTTGAAAATAACATTATTCCTCCAGATCTCAGGCAAATGCATTTTATAATATAACGGAAGAAATGAGTAAATATTAAAAAACAATTTTGTTATGTGAAATGAATTAATAATAGTAGAGATATGAAGTGTTTCTTGTAGTTATGAATTAAATGCATTTTACATTTTCGGAGAGACGATGCAAAAGAATTTTTGATAGATTTTGAATTTTATATTGTATTAATATAAAAGGGATTATCGTTTATCTGGACAAACTGTTGCAATCCTGCAAATTTGGTTCAAATCGAACTTGGTCTTCCGAAAACTATAGAGGACGACATGATTGTCCTATAGAGGTCGACAGTATGATATTTTAAAAAATAATATTGTTTTTTGTGTTTTTAAATAATTTCTGATATTTTAAAAGAATTTTTGATATTTTTCAATAATCCAAGCCGAATTGTAGAAAAAAAATGAAATTGTGATTTGAACGGGTGGGTCGCTCTTCCTGAAATTTTGCCTAAGGTCCCTCGTCCATTCTCGTGTTGAGAAAACTGAACACTTGGGGTGTCGGAAAATGGTTTTATATAAATTTAATTTATTATAAAAAAATATTCAAGTGAACAGCAACACACACTCAAAGCAGTGTATTGTCAGTATACAAACCAAGACAATGAATTTTTAGTCATATATACTACCGTACTATTATTACAATGAAGGAAAATGATTTACATTATGTTGTATAGAACTATTTTAGGAACTCACATAACTTTGAAATTTTCTATAGTCATATACAATCCTCATCTACTACAATATGTAAAAACCAATAATTTTTGTTATCAGATTGAGGTGCACAACGTCAAATGGTTCTAATAATTGGTAATTTATATAATTTTGAAAAAAAAAATTGAAATAATAATGCCGATAAAAAATATTTATGTAAGTCGGAAAATCCAACCTGAATATAATTATATTGATTGAACTAGACTAAAAATCGAAGGGATGACTATTTATGAGGTCTTCGTCTGGTACTGTTACTTTTTACATTACGAGGGTTTATACCTTTAAAATATCTGTATCATCCAGAGCACCTGGGAGGACTTTTCAATGAACCACTAACCTCCAAGTAAATGGAGCTTTAGAGGTTAGCGAATGAACTAAAAAGAATTGTTTCGTAATAGCTACTATATATACAGTCAATTAAAAGGTATCTTAACGATATAATAATAAATAAAGTAAAAAGAATTAAACAAAATTTTCTTAAGAAAAGTAATATTATGAAAATGATGCTTTAGAAGATCGAGGGGGTGCAAAACACGTTAAGCACACCCTAATCTCCTTTGCGCAATTCAGTTTTCATTGTCACTAACTCACTATCACTAAAAATGTGTTCGAGAAATGAAAAGCTTTGAAAAAAAAAAAAAAAATTCGTAATCAATAGCAGATTACTTTAATTTTTTGAAGTTTTCATTTTGGAATGGTCATACATATTAAATAAATATACCGAAGCTGACTGTCAACTATAGGTGAAAGCCAATAAAATACGTGCTATTTTTTAAGTAATTTTAATACCCTTAACACCTAACGTTTCTAACAGAACTACCAAAGTACCAATACAAATGATTTTGAAATAGAAATATTGCCATTTATAATTGAGATTAACTCAAACTGAAATATATTGTTTTTTTACACCATTACATCAACTATATTGTTTATAACTGTATGTATAATGATTTCGAATATTTCCACACCAGTTAAATCAAATAAAATTTCTGATAGAATTGAAAACTTAATTAAGCATTTCTACAAAAGAGTATAATTATGAAAGTTTTGACACATCACATTCTGTTTTCGTAAGAAACTTTATATTAGTAAATTCCACAGCAGCAAATAATATAGATTATGAATAAACTATGACATTCTGAGTTTCCGACAACTGGAATGCATTTTATTTTAGAACAGAGTTTCTTTTTATTCTATTTTATTTTTGTACAGGGCCTTTTAGAGAATACTGGAGTCCTGGTCTACTGTACATTTCGAGACCCCTTTAAATAAGCCGATGTCGAAGACCTTCCTAGCGAGCTCATCAATGGGGGAAGACCTTCCTAGCGAGCGCCACCATCCATGGTTGGTGCAACTGAAGCAAATTTTGAAAAATTGTAATGAAAACTCCGTATTTTAGACCCATTTTACTAATAATTTGTGCATACTTAAAGTATACTTTTTCTAATAGTTTCAGTTTTTTCTTATTTTAACTTAGTATCTTTTTTTCTATTCCTCCATTTTGAGGCCCCTAAAAATCGTCGCCCCGGGTTAAAATAATGGCCTCCTGTCCCTTCTGCTAGGTTCTGTTTTTGTGCTGATTAAATATAATTATGTGTAGCTTCCTCTGTTATTCTCCTTTCACATTCTGCAGTACTTCCATCTATTTTTTTTTTACTCATATGAGTCATATGTAGACTATCACAGGTACCGGGTATTTTGAAAAATAATAAGGCATAAAAATATTATTTTCCCCAAACGAATTTATTGCTTGGATGACTACAAAATAATTTAATTCATTCTTAAGAACAAAGAATGCATAATACAGAATGAAAAGTAAACAACAAAAATCTATAATTTGACATGAAATTCATTGTTTAATAATATAAAAATTGATAACCTGATTTGAAGAATTGCATTCTGTACAAACTTAAATTATATCTGATGACAATTAAAAGCAAATACTTTTTATGAACACAGCATCTCCAGCAGAAAAATCTTTAAGTAATACAACAGATCACAAGCATGAGATAAGAAAATAACAAAAACCCCACAGCATATAATTAACAAACATTAAACATCTGTAAAATCAACAAAGTCACATGGAACATTTTTTTGTATTATACAAAGGACAGGTATATTTGGGATTGAGATTTTGAAATGTTTATAATAACAACACACACCATCACAGTAACTTCTATGGCAAGAAAACTGCTACTAATGAAAATTATCCTTTGGCATAAAAAATAAATAACTAAAACTGTGGAATGTCTTTTAAAGTAAACAATAAATTCCACAATGGAAGTACACCATATTTCAAAGACAAACATTTGGAAGCTTATTTCAGGTTAGTAATATACCAAAGATTATTTCTCCAACTGTGGTATAGATACGGTAAGATAATTGTGTCATCGACCCAGAGCCTCTAAATATTAATACAAAACCAAAGAGGAAAATTACAGCCTTTTCTGTAAATTACACACTATTCTTCAGTGCTAAAAGTGTTCCTCTCGAAGGCAAAGCATGTACAGTTATTTTCAAATGATAATATGAGAAAAATTTTAACTGTAACCCTTATTATACAAAGCAAAGAGATAATCTAACCAACTTTTATATTATCTTAATTTTCTATAACTGGGGAACATAAAGGAAGATAATTTAAAAGAAATTAATGTACCGTAATTAAGTCTGAACATCATTAACCTTATATGAGAATTTCATCAGCTATTTAATTGTACTTCAAATGTCTAACTTTTGTGTTGATAAATTTATCTTTGGTATATTACTAATTTATACTTCACAAATAAACAAAAGAAAAAAAAATCACCCAAGTTTTACAACAACCATAAACAACAGATAAAATATAAATCACAAATATAATAGTTTTCACCTTTTAAAATTCTTGCAAGTGTTTACAGGAATGTGAAAGAAAAAGTTATTTTGAAAGCTCTGTTAATTAAATAATAAATGCCTAAGGAATAAAAATACTTGAAAATGCTATTTAAAATCCATCACAAAAAATATTTGTACTTTATAAAATGTTAAACAGAAAGCAGACTATTTTTTTTATAATTTTAACAAAAATGACTATGGTATCGCTTTTGTATGTAGTGACATTAATAAGAAAGATAGTGATAATGTGATTCAATATTTTTGATTATAGTTTCAGGTATTATTCCGAAAAGAGGAGAAAAATATAGCTTATTCACTAAATATTGTGCACAAGACAAAAAACAATTCCTGTATTTCAAAAATCAAAAACATACATTCTGCATATTTTCTTGGACTGAGTGACAATAGTCTGTAGAACATAGAAATAGGTTAAAAGGCAATTATGCATTCTTGTTATTTGTGCATTAATTTATCTAATACTTTTCCTTCTCTTTATTTCCCCCGTTTTTATATTTTTATATCAAAAATTAACCTTAACTTTTATATATATGGACTTCATTATATTTTAAAACAAAATTTCACAAGTGTAAAACAGAGCTTCAATACTGCTGCTTAGTGCAATTTCATTTCAAATAGATTAAAATCAAACCAGAATATAACTCTTATATATACAAATAGAGAATTTTCCGATTAAAAAAATACATCCTTCGTGCATAAATAGGTGAGAAATAGTTTTAATTATCACACACAGAGCAATATATTGTGATGAAATATGAATGGCACAAAATGCTACCGCTCAGTTTTCCCACTTTCCAAATCTAGCGCTTCTTTTCTTCTCAACATCTGACTATCAAATTCACGAGCTTTATTATATAATAAAACTCCAACGATGACTGTAACTGTTCCTACACCACTTAATAATGTTACTGGATTACTGAATAGAATCACTGATAACCAAATAAGAAATGCTCGTTTTGCTGTATTTGCAACACTGAAATAAAAGTTAAACAGTTAGGATGGGAGGAAATGATGGATTCCAGTGTGAGATGAAACTGCAATGGATTGTCTTTTGTTGGTTAGATCAGTTCTATTAACTTAATTTTCAAAATAAAGTTTTCTGTTCTATTTCAATCCTTTTTATATTTCTGGCTCAGTTAGATTAAAAACATAAAAGCCATAAAATTTTCCATATTTCCCTTCAATTATTTACATTTAATCTTAAAAACGCATTATCATTTCAGTTTTATCATAAAAGGGTTGGGTTCGTTAAGTGATCAATGTGACTCACCAAATACAAAGCTATTACATTAGGAATCAGAATTAAAATCATGTAATTTTACAAATTTAGAGTCTCCTGATTTCAGTAATTTGTTTTAACACTGTCAGCTTTATATAGATTACTCAATCAAGAATAAACTTTTTTCTTATCAAAATATCACAGTGGCTAATCTAAGAATACAAATTATTTTTGTTCTTATAGCCTACTGTATTAATTACAAATATATTCTATAACAATGTTTTATCAAAAATGTAAAATGCAGAATCTGTATAGGCCTGCTAAATATCATTTATTGTAAATATTTATAGTATTATTATTCTGACTCTCCGAGACATACATAATTTCTGGTGTTTCATCTAGAATTTTTCTGGGGCAGGGCGCATTCAGGTTAATGTGGGCACATTTTTAAGTAATAACAAATTGCCAGGGCACGTAAAATGATCATATAAATGTTTCTTTGACAGTTTTTAACATTTCTTCCTCAATTTTAGACCGACTTAAATGATTTATACGCCACTGGAAAGAGCTAGTTGAGACCTTTAAAACTATGTATATATACGGTATTTCTTTGGTTTTTTCGCGAATAAACGGCTTTGAAACCTGGGTGTGATTATTATTACACAAGGGCATCCTAAAAGTAGGGTAAAGCGCCCAAGAAGTAGGGCAGGGCTCTCTAGAGGTAGGGCAGGGCAGGGCTCTCTAGAGGTAGGGCAGGGCGCTGCACCCTTTTAAAACGCTTTAGATGAGACACTAATAATTTCCTACATACAGTAGTACTACTTTTCCATCAGTCTACAATCATTCAGTTGATGAAGATATCACAGCTGTTGTCTTAGTTTACAATGAGCAAAAGAAATTAATTTAATAGAATTTTTGTAAGTAAATCTGTTTAATTTAAAAATAAACCAGAACACCAAAACAAGATGCATGTGAATAATATGAAATTGCTACTCACCTATGTGTAACTGGACTAATATAATCCATGAGCACATAAGCAGTTATACTTTGAAAGTGAAAAAACAGTCCATTAAGAACAAATGCTGTGAACAATGTTCCATCAGTCTTTTGAAGCTTTGCATAATCAACAAGAAAAAAAGATGCTGGAATCTGCACTGTAATTGATGCAAGACTTGTGTAGAATTGAAGTTCTGCTGGACTAAAAACAAAAAAACAAAAAAAATTCAGATACGGTTTATATTAAATGCAGTTACTCAAATAACTTACCTACAACGATATTTGTCACCACTAATTAGCATCTTGGAATACACATTTTGAAGACTGAAATAACAAGTTTAAAAGAATTTATTTTTTATCTGACAAAACAATATCAATCACAATATTAATAATGCACTAATGGTAAATAAATCTAAATGATATTGTACTGTATTATCATATTCATCCAAGAATTTTGATTTAATGACTCACAAAAATTAAGATGTAAAACAGCCAACTACAATGTATATCATTGAAGGGCAAACTAATTTGTTTTGCAATTCGTTATTTTTCATTACAGTATACTGCTATTCATTAACTTTGAAAACGTTTAATAGCTATCATGATAATTCATAAGAATCTTTAATTTAGCAAGTTACCATACATAATGTAATATAACCTAAGTTGTTGAATCTCATTTGCAAAACTGCAACAGTAGAAATATAGAATTGGGAATGTTCAGCTTATGTTACTACTACCATGTTTCTAAAAGACAAAAATCACCACAAAAAAGTGGTTAATTTATTTTTAAAACTACCAAAAAAAACTTTTCTAAAAGAATTTTTTCTTACCATTCCGTAACATTAGTGGCCATAGCTGCAGCAAATCCACGCATATCAAAACTTAATTCATTTGCTGAACATAAAGCCAAACCACTCATTACAGGAAACAACGATAAATTTACATACAAGCCTGTACGTTCACCTGAAATATTCATAATAATAATTACCAATACAATAATAATAATAATAATTTATTTACATTGTGGCAAATAGTAGTCTGACTCTAAGTCCTGTCTTACCTGTTATCACATTTTACAATACAAATTTACATTTTATAATTATGTTAGATACAAACTGACAATGATATAATTTAATATAACACTAAAATATTCCAGTAACATAAAAAATAATATTTTCAGTCACAAATATTTTTGAAAGAGAAATATGTGAAAATATGAGTAACAATAAAACAACAAGTGAATAATTTTGGATTCAAATTTTTTACAAAACAAAAAGAAATATGTCAATACCATAATAAAAGAGATAACTAGGAATTTCAATTCATTTTTTTCAAATGTATATTATAACTTGCTCACAGTGTGGAGATTAAGTGACGTATTCATGTTTAAGATGTTTCTTGGGTCTGACCACTTATAAAAAACAAAATAATTAGCTTTGGGACATTTCACCTATATAACATTTTATTAACTTACCTAGAATACATCTGGATATTAAGACTGTAAATAATGGTGCTGAACTTTTAATAGTTTCTGTAAAACTCACAGCAACATAATTTAATGCAACCAATCCAAGAAACACAGTTATAAATCTGATTGAAAAGAAAAGAGCTTCTGTTAGGCTACTTATGTAAAGTTATAATGATGAAGAAATATAATTAATGTAATATTTTACATTTCAAATGGTTGTAATATTTTACATGATTTTATATTTATAACTTTTTCGTACTAAGTATTGACTAGTTTCAATAATATAAGAAAAATAGTAATAATTATATTTTAGCATATATTTCTTATTATGGTATTAAGTATACAAATACAGCGTGTCAAGTAACCTTTTGCTAGGGGGTCACAGATTCTTTCATATATTCGAGAGTCAACAAATAATACAACATTTTAAAGATAATTAAAAATGCAATCTATTAAGCTACATTACTAAATTTCTACTTGTGGCTAGTTTCCAAAATAACACTGCTACAGTATGTTTCAAAGGTGACATTTTGATTTCCCGGATTTTTCCAATAAACACAAGAGATTTCCATCAAATAGTAATCAATGATTCATTTTCAAACAATAAGTTTCTCATTTCTTCTGTATAGTAGCTAAAATATTACTTTCAGCATTCAAATCGAGCGATTCCACCAAATTCCCATTACCGACAAAATTTTGTTTTTTTGTGATATATTTTTCCACAATAGAGTGCACATTTTGCCTATCCTAAGTTTTATTAGCTACATCAATTCCATTTTAATATACCTTTCTACAACTATTTCTACTACTACTACTATCACCGCTCATGCTGTAGACCCCTAGCAAAAGGTTCTGTGACACCCTGTATAAGATCTGACTTGGTTTATATCACTTATATTGGTTTATATTTTATCTTAAGTATCAAACTTATCTTTAAACATTTCAGCAACAGTGTGGTAGACTAAAATATATTACCCTACTAGTTATATTGTGCACATTATTAAGTAGGTTTTGTTTATTTAGGAGCAACAATATCTGATGTGTGATACATTAAAATACTTTTAAAAATATATCTCTTGAAACTTTTATATGCTTTCAGTCAAAAAGAAAATCTATAATACAGTACTAACAAAAAAAAATATTAAAATTTATGTTAGACCTAGCCTATATATATTTTCATAAATCAAATTCCAGGAATATTGTCTGAAGTTTACTGGAATAAAAAATACCTATAATAATACTGCAGCTTATATTAACCATTATAAAAAATGATTTTCATTCTGTATAATGTATTATTGTTGTCAGAAACAGGTCTTATTTTGTTATTCACATTATAGAATATTCTAGCTGCATTGAAGGCAAGTCTCAAGTTTTCCCGATTCATTTCATACATATCAAATTTCAAAAATATTTATAGAGAAAGTTTTAGTTTCTGTAATGCAATAAATATCTATATCCATCGTATAAATGTTATAGAAAAGAAAATACAAATGATGTGCGTGCAACAAAGGATTATATGGCTATACCGCATGGAAAAATTTATTGGTTATTTTTAATAAACTACATTAGGCTTAGCCATCCGAGATAATTTTCAATCACATTAATGTGTGATAATTTTCATTAATCTGGAACAACAGGAGTTAATCTAAACAAACTGACAAGTTATCATAAAAAGTGTTACAGTTAATTTACAACTACATTTCTAGAAACAATTGCTAAGAAATAAAAAAAGCTTATGAATGTGAAAGAGTGGAGGATATTTACCTGGTGCTTCCAACTAGAATCATGTGATAATAAAATCCTGGTGGTTTAGATGTTCTTTCAATTTTCTTATACATTCCACATGGTACATAAAGTTGAATAAATCCACAAGTTGTGGTCATCAACATTTGGATGGAACCTAAATAAATTTAACATTTTAATAAATCTCACATTTCTATTTTACACAATCAAACACTGAACTCCTTATACTTAATGGCTATGGCC
The DNA here is from genome assembly GCA_034698565.1 of Campodea plusiochaeta. Classification (NCBI taxonomy): domain Eukaryota; kingdom Metazoa; phylum Arthropoda; class Diplura; order Rhabdura; family Campodeidae; genus Campodea; species Campodea plusiochaeta. Next base: position 3,274 of record JAQIWE010002551.1, on the reverse strand, counting down.
TCCTCACTCCCTGATTTACAAAGGAAACTTGTTGCAGTATCAACCTTTCTATGAATTAATAATCTCAATATCAATCCTAGTAGGCCTAAATCTAAAATTGTTGTTTCAATTGCAGTCTCTCTTTTACCAAAAGATTCAAACAATGTACTGTTCAAAATAATGTAATCAATTTTAGTGGATATTATTTTAAACTTTTTATTTGATTAGAAACAAACACGACCATATTGATATGCAAACTTTACAAAAAGCTGCAAAAAAACTAAATTGAACAGTTACATTTAAATCTAATAACAATAATCTAAAATACTAGCAATAGTAAACTTACCTAATTCAATTGGATCTCCTCGCATATAAGTGAGGATATATTTATTTAAAAATAATGTACAACCACTGAAGAAATACCACAGAAGTAGGAAGAACATAGCCCGTAAGTTAAAAAGTCCTTCTGTGGCATCTGATGGGAAAATATCATCTTTACTTTTATCAATCATGTAAAGTGATTTATCCACAGGGATGAGTGCTTCACTACTAGAAGAATATCCATTTGTTGGATTCTTTTCATGTTTTTTCGGCATTGTGAACACTTATGGAGATCTTGATTGTCACATACTGTAATGGATAGAAGCCTGGAAAAGATTTTGTTTGTAAGTAATTTAAGGCGCAATTGAATTTCTTAACAATGAAAATTTAAATTACATACAAATGTGTAAGAAAAAGATATTATAGCCTATATTATCATCACTTGTATAGTTTGAGTATTGTACATCTTAAACTGTTTTGTATTGTGAAAGGATTGTTACAAAATGTAATGAAATGTAAGGCTTTTGCAACTGTGACTAAATAATCAGTTAATAATATAACTATTCCAAATAGTTTCTTGCAACATAGGCCTGTACGTCAAGCACAAATAAAGATTTTTCTAAGGCCCATCAGCTCACCTGCTCCCAAAGGGAGACACTTCCAGAGCAATTTAAATGTGTAAGAAAAATCGTCAAGTTACTGCGTATTTCACTGAAATTGCTCTGCCATGGCTTGCTTTTGGGTACAGATGAGCTGATGGGTCATAGATATGTATTATTAGGACATACTCTTTCAGAAAATCAATTCATAATGGGCCTTACTTGTCTCCTTTAAGACTAATCTCATTTGCCATTTTCAATTTGGTCATTTAGCCACTAAATGATCAAATTGAAAACGGCAAGCGAGAATAACTCAATCTGGTAAGCCTGGCCTTACTCCTTTAGAGCATTTTCTTGAGTATTTTACATTTTCTTCAAAATATATGTACTGAAGCATATAGTCCTACAGTAAATGCTCTAGCAGGGCCACCTTTTAGGGGCAGGTGACCTGATGGGTTCCTGTTCTGTACGGTATTAAGCAATGGTGTATTTGAAAAGCGAGTCAGAATGGGTCAAAACCTACTATTATTGTTCCATCCAAAACTACACTTCAGCCCATAGGCCTATTCCAAATACTTTTAACAGATGGACAGTCTACGGAGATGCTGCTATCCTGCAGAGAACTGTTACGAACAGATGAAATCATGCATTATTTTCGGGGATACTTTAGTATAAGCCCGGATCGATTACAATGTTTTAAGACATTGAAAATTGAATAATTTGATAAAAATGAATTACTCATGTAATAATTTGTTAGTTGTGCACGTTGTTTTGATTTTTTTTACGATTTGAAGGGAAAATAGCACAGAAAAGCGTGATATTTCTCTTGATGAAATCAAGTGAGAAGACCATGTTCATTATTTTGTGTGCCTGTTGCAAGATGTAAAATAATGAAAGAAACAAAGTGTTGCCAGCCGAAAAAATGCGGGAGAATAATGTAAAAAGAAAATTGACATTGAAATGGGTATTAAAAGTCAACAGTTACAAGAGCATTTGTAATAAGTAAACAAGCAGTTGTCAGTGTACACAACGCCTCACGTACGCTCGCGGCGGGCTCGGAAACGCGCGCGTCACGGTCGCTACGCTCCTACGCCTCCTAATTATAATCACCAGGCAAGGGTAACGTACCGGGCAAAGTAATGAAACCCTAATCGAGAATGGTAATTGATAATTATAATCACCGGACAAAATGCACATGATTGAAGCAGGAAAAAATGTAGTCTGTTGCGGTAAATTTCACAACACCGCACTACGATTTTATGGACACAAACATGGAAAAGGAAGAAGCACGAATGTATTGTATTATTTCGCATTTTTGAAGCACTGAAACAAGTTAATTTCAATAAAGGTAGGTGCTATGCAATGTAAAAAAAGGTGTAAATATCGATTGCAGTGAGAAAGTTGTAAAATGCCGTCTCCTTCGACCCGGACTTATAGTAAAGTAAACCCTTATTTCCTTGTGTAGGCCTAGTTCTAGTTCAATCCGGGAAATTTTAGTCTAGCTACACAAGCTGACAAGATATTCCACAGTTTTTCACTCTTTAAACTGCTAAAATAACTCAATCTGGTAAGCCTAGCCTATGGTAGCTTAGGCTACGTTAAAAACAAAATAAGTTATTTCAGTATTTATTTAGGAGGTCTATAGCTGTATAGCCCTAGTTATTAATTTCTTAACTTACCTTTTGGCAATGTTAAGTTATTGGAACATAGACACAATTTTGCCACAAGTTCGTGAAATTTTTCGTCTGTTACGCAGCTTCTGCTGCAAATAGTGAATTTACTTCAACGGTATTGAACATGCACGTAGTTCCAACAATACACATTTTTCCGCAAAATTACCAAACTTCATGCTTGGTCTGCTTTGACGTTTTGGGAAACTAACCTCATTTATCTTGTACTGTTGTAGGTCTATTTGCTGTGTTCATAAATAATTCTCCAAAAAATAAAATATTTGTTGCGAAAACTTTTAGTCCTGGATAAGATAGGCCTATATATATATATATATTTTTAATTTTACGGAAAAAGAGCTGATACGTTCTTTTTTTATTCTTCAGTACAAGTGTAAAGTGATAAATGTGTGTATTTCGTTGCATATAGCATAGAAAAGCCAATATAAGTTTGATCATTACTGAAGTATAAAAAAATGTTTATGCCAGTAAAAATTGCAAACCTGGAATTAAGCAGTTAACAGTTGTAGTTCTGTAGTTCCAAATAGTCATCTCTCATCTAGCTGTGTCGGAGCGCTGCCATCCGCGAATAGAAATGATAATACACTGTCGGAATATCGGTACCGTACATACTCCTTTAAAAAACAAACATACAATATAGTTTTATAGTCAGTAATATCGTATGATATATTCTTATATTGCTGTAAT
>JAQIWE010002550.1:0-13025 GCA_034698565.1 Campodea plusiochaeta | reverse complement strand
TTGACCCGGGGAGTGATGTTGAAGTTTAAAGCGCAAAGTAATTTCATTTCTGTCCCCAATGTGCAAATCTTCAGAAACTGTAATCACTATTTCACTGGAAGGTTTTTCATATTCTTGTAAATCTTCACAATCTTCATTCATTTCTATGAGATTATCTTCAGTTAATAGCTGACCTCTGTAGTTCAATACTTGCTGATAATTTTCAATTGTTAATGTATGTTTAAATGGATACAGTTTCCAGCTCAGTTTGGATTTTGATTGGGAATATGTCGTCGGAGTAACGTGTTGTTCAGCTGCTGACGTCGACATGTTCATGCGTAGGGTCTGCTAATTCTCCTGTATAAAGAGAATAAAAGTTGAGTTTTACAAATTTATATTGGAGAGAGGAATAGTCCGAATAGATGCCAACTACGGCGTTGTGTTCAAGCACATCCTGAGAAGATTCAGTTTTTCTTATACAAAACTAATGCTACCAGAGCTTTAAGTATATCGGGGCAAGTGGGGCGGCGCCATGGGGCTCAGGAACAATTACTAATGATAAGGTCCCGAACAGAGGTAGAAAAAGTTAAGAAAATAGTGAAAATTGAAAGACAGACGTTAACTTAAAAACAGCTGTGATGAATCAAAAAATGACTCAAAATTGCAGTTATATGGCATAAAAAAGTTAAAATTTTGCTTTTCGGGCTAAGCGTTTGCATAATTATATAAACCTAACCTAACTTCCCAATTTTGAAATAAACACATTTTTAGTTAGTAAATTGTTTTTTGAAATACCTAATTTCAAAAATTATATGCATTTTATTGTGCATAGGGGCCCCATTATGACACTTCCCCAGGGCCTCCACACTTCTAGCTACGCCCCTGAATGCTATACCATATATTATAACGCGAGATGATGCTGGTCATGCAGTAAATTAATAAAACAATAATAATTATTATTATACTACGAGCGTGGATTATTGGGTCATAGTGTCCGTAAATATGAAGAAGCAATAATATCGCATTTTCCTCTTGGTATTGTAAATAACATGTGTTTTGCAGATTTTCTTGACGAAGGTCATTATTACTGACGAAGGCCGTTATTACAAGATTCAAGGGGATGTGTTAAGAGTTCTCCACCCAAAATCAACGTTCAGTTTCAGCATAGGGAATCCCATGTTAAATCCAATACTATTTTAATGCTACTTTTTAAAAGTAATGTATCATTGGATTCAGGATGAAGTTTTTTATTCTTATATCTTTCCAAATTTTTAATTAGTATTAAAATAAAATATTTAGTAGATGGTTTACGACAAAAAATGTGATGCCGAATTTAATTATTTTTTTAATCATTGGCACGATACATTAATGACATAATGAAAAGATAGAAGAAAGTTGTTTTACATGTATAATCCAAAATGATATTTGTTTCTAAGATCCAATTAATTGTTAAATTATAACTAGCATGAAATAAACTGAACTTTTTGTCTCCTCAGGCGGCCTTTTGTTTATTAATCGGGGTATTTTTCACAAATATATTTGAATATTATCATAACGAATGCCATCCAAATAAAATAAAAATACCGATTTGCGACCTTACCTGGTGAGTAATACAAATTTCAAATTCGGCCTCTGAATTTTAATTTTCTGTGCAGGGCACTTAAACAATAGTGAACTAATAAATATCACTTTGGTTTAAAATAATACGAAGGGTAACATTAAAGAAATCAAACGATATCGTACGTTTACAATAAATGACATAAATTATTTACATCTGTATAATACTCTGAATGTACCTATTTTTTCTTATTTTTTTTACTTGACAAAATATCATGTATACCACCCCTATGTTTTATATGTTATGCTATAATAGAATAGAATAGTTTATTGTCTTCCTGGCAGCAGCGAGCAGCCCAATTGACAAACAGTGTTCCACAGAATAAACATAATATAACAACAACATGTGAAAATTAACCTTTCATATGGTAATGACATAATTAATAAACACTAATACATTTCTTCTCGGAGCGATATAACCTGATCAAGATAGCAGTACAGCTGAAAGATAATTGTAAGAGGTAGATTAATGAACATTGATCTAAATTTGTTTCTCGGAAAATTACAATTATTTTCGAGGTAGTGTTTTCTAAGATCTCTATAAATAGGACAAAGGAACAGTACATGGTATAAGTCTTCAGTATCGTTAAAATTGCAGTAAGTATACAGTTTTCGGGATCATTCAAATTTAAAATTTTATTATCGATATAGAATGATGATAAATTAATACGAAGTTGAGCTAGTACTCTTACAAATTTGATGTTGTATCCATTCAGCAGGTAAGGTTCTGGGGAGTAGATATCTTCCTTTATATGTTTGTAATATGGTAAGTACGATGAGTTCAGCATTTTTTGCAGATCTTCGGTGTGATAATATAAATCTATATCCTGGAAGAGGGTTGGGATATTTTGATTAATAATGTCGAGGATTTTCTCATTCCACAGAAATTCATAACTGAATTTCCAAAGTATGAGTCTTATTTGAAGTGACCAATTGTAAGCAGAATTTTTGTTTTCTAGCAAAGATGACCCATAGAATATCTCTACATCATATTCAACGCTGTATTAACACTGAACTGTACATCCCTAACAAACTAGTGTCATCAGTGTTACGAATCATTGACAGTATTGAGAAATTCTGACACGAAATTTGTTTTAATTCGGTACGTAGCGTACTTTTTCATTCAGCAAGGATTCTAGTTGTCGGGCAGGATTCTGACAAACATGGTGAAAGTAATTCAGTTCAAACTTAAAATTAATTTAGTCAGTAATCTCTGAATAATATTTCTGTAGCAGTTACTCTCTATAAAACATTTATTCATACATTATTATAAACATAATTATGTTAATACAAATGTATGATGTAACCTACAAAATTATAGAAGAAGCAGATCAACATTTCTTTCCGGGAAAATAGTTGGAATTTTATTTAAAAAAAAAAAAAACTGATGAAAATAATAAGTTAGAATCGCATGCTCGGTAACTCATTTGATATTCCTGATATTTTTCAGCAATGTAATATATTAAAAACAGCTTTCATTACAACAATTCGCCTGTTTAACAGTGTAATGTTTTTTTATATAGTACATTAATTTTCTGTTTTACATAATATTACAAGCTCTGAAGCTCATGACAATTTCTGAGTGAAGTATATTTGTTTTCAGGTAAAAAAAAATATCTGCTGTAATTTTAATACTCGTATTGTACATGACTCGTATTTTAAGTTATATAGAAGAAAAGGAATAAATATTAAAGTTAAAGTACTATAATTCTCTCTCGTTATATAATAATCCATATTTATTTGTAAGAGACTATATCTCAACAACTTGTGATTTACAACCTATTGATATCACGTATAACAACTATACTAACATATTATAATTTTTTACTCTTTAAAAGAACGTCAGTTTCCAATATTCAGAAAAATAGTCATGAAGTAGTGATTATAGCTGACGAACTTGGAGAAAAGTTTCAATCACAGAAGTATCAATAAACTTTATCTCCCGTATTCCCACATGAGAAATAAATTATTTTTAACAATGTTTGATTATTGCATCAGGATTTTTTAGTATACAGTCTACAGTCGAATACTATAGTCGTTTTCAGAAAAACCTACATTTTCGAAAACCTTCCTATATAGCCTTTTCAGGTTGAAAAATGGTACAACCTCAACAATATAAAGGTTTGAGTGCAGGTGTGAAAAGTTTTATATTTCAGAGGTTCACTTTTTTCATTCCTTTCATTCTTTCAGTCTAATTTTTTTTCTTCCGTTATCTTCCTTTGTCTTTCTTTTCGATAGAACTTCAGTAGTTGGGTCTAAAGAGGCGTGTCTTTCTATGTTCATTTCTCCCTTAGCAGGAAATGTTCATTTCAATTCAGAAATGATAGGTAGGTTGTATTATTTATGAACTCCATACAGATATTTTGAGTTGGAATATTGCGTTGTATTTGTGATTTTTCTTTGGTTATTTTTAAACAACAAGTAATGTAACATCAGACAACGTTACAAGTGACTTCTTATTTTAAAAGATGACTTAAATTTGCTTTTCCAGAAGTATATGAATATAAATTTAAAGTACTCTCAGTGAAATCAAACAAATATTATAAACTCTGTTATAGATGTCGAGGGAGAAGACGTTACTGGTTTTATAATGTATTACCTAAATCATTGTGATTAGAAGTTCAATAAATTTTTGTTATTTTGATTGATGATAGAAACATTTTGAATAACTTTACATAACATTGCATATAGGCATATTTTTCCCTTGGATTTAATGATCCAGTTTCCTTTCTTTTGAAATATTACAGCACTCTTGCTTTATAGTTATTAAAAGCAACTACTATGAAGGTGTGTTGTAATAAATCAGTAGGTATGTATTCCATTTTCTTCACAATTTTCCCCGAGTGGCCGAGAGCTTCTGAATTATATAAGAAATAAAAACGTATAATGGAAAAGTACTGAAAACAGTGATAAGTTAAATAGTAAATCTTGATCTCTGACTGATTCAACTCAGTTCTGGTAAATGGCAGGCAATAAAATGCGCGAATTTAAGTGTCCAATTGTACAGATAAATGTATAATTCGTCATCACATTTCTTAAAACTGTATAAAGTTTAGGCTACACCGACGTTATGTATCCACTGATCTTTTTTTTTTTTCACTATCCACTTTTATTTTCATCAAAAACGCAATTTTAAATATTACATTTATTTAAAAGAAAGGCAAAAACTGTTACACTTCTCAATATCTGAAAAGGTTCCATTTATATAGTTATTACATGGATACTAAGACATAAAAAAACAAGATATGGAATTAGTGAGCAAAACCAGGAATGCCATTATACCTAACTGAAGGTACGTTTATAAATAAACTTACAAATAAACAGTTTTCAGTTTCGGTCTCGTATATTATAATTATAACTTTCATTCGAAGCCACAAGTTCAAGTAGATATTTTAACAAGCGAAATTTCAAATAGTTAAATGAAGTATTCACAATTGGAAATACCCTACTTTAACAGTACTCTCCAAACTAAAAAAAAAATCCAATTGTTGTCTTTCGAAATAACTGTTGGCATGTGTGGTTCTCCATTTACCACTACAAGAGATGAAACTAAGGGCATTCCAAAACGATTCACAAAGTACAAATTAACGCAAATTGTTCTGCTTTCGCTATTCAGGTTTTGCGAACCAAAGTCATTTGCTTTCTATCACCCAATGGAAAAATATGTGAAGTGGAATTTACCAAAGAGAATAGGATAGTAATGGAATGTTTTTTTTACGAGATCCGGGTATTTACTCAAAAAGCACATACTTAGAATGTGAATGACTCTATAGGAGAGATTAGTGATGGAATGTCAATCAGCAAATACTTTCCTCTATGTAGTAGAGAATTAGGAGGAAAATGTCACTTCTCAAATGATTGAGAATAATCCGTGCAGTTTTAATATTAGCAACAATACAGGAATTGAATTTATAACTCATAATTAATTAATTTTATTGAATATTAATTAAATTTACAGTCTTTACACACTATATGAATTTGTCTGCTCATAAGTAATTACCGAGGGGAACTCACTCTTGAAGTTCGGTGTACACCTTGGTCAAGTTCACACTGGAGTTCATAAAGTTCTTTTGTAGTTCACAAAGTTCAGTCAAAGTTCTTATAGTTCACGAAGTTCAGTCGAAGTTCTTATAGTTCACGAAAGTTCTTATGGTTCCCAAAAGTTCAATCAAAGTCCCTATAGTTCACGAAAGTTCAGTCAATGTTCTTGAAGTTCAATCAAAGTTTTTATAGCTCGATATTTTTTTGCGTTCTGTTGCGTTTTTGGAGAGGTCGCTTTTTCAAGATATTTCAAAATTTCTGAAGTGATCAACACATAATAATTATGGCACATAGCAAAATTCTTTATTTTTGTGCCTTTAATTATTTTAAACCAGTTAGAGGTAACTCACATTTTTAGTCTAAATTTGTATTTCTTACAATTTTTACCTTATAATGTATTAGTATCTAATTTATATATTTTACTGAACATTTCACGAAAAATTTTGCTTATCGACTAATTTTTTTAGTAATGGTTACTTAAAAGAATAAAATAGAATAATCTAATTTCAATCTGGTGGTTACACTATAATTTTAAAAGAGCGAGTTTTATTTTATTTAAGTTTTTATTTTATTCGAGTGAGTTACCCCTCGATGATTACATATCTTGCACTTGCACATGCATAGAAAACAAGTTTGAGAAAGCCACTTGTTCATAAAACATTGTTCTTGATTAAAAATGTTACAAATTAACACAATGATGATTGACAGTTTTGCGCAAAATTTAACATGCTTTTTTAATGTAGCAACTAGATGGAGTATTTAAATTTCTAATTATTTACTCTAATACAACTTACTAATCTTTAGTTAAGACAGATTCGATGAATTTTGTTAGCTTATTAGAACAGAGTGGTAAAAATAGTCACAGAAATTTTGTTTACTTTATAATATCATGTCTATTTTATCGTGTGCTTGATTTTTGTATTGACCACAGCAGAGAAAGAAGAGGAGGGATATAAATAAATTAGGGGAGGAGTCAAGTGGATTGACATCCCCACTCTCTGCTTTTTTACTCCATTCGACCCTGGTTTAATTAGATGAAGCGTATGCAACACTCTATGAAAGAGAGGTGTAATGGTTGTCTATTCTACAGGATAACACTGCTGAACTAGATTTCCATAGCGTTCACACGGTGATACGGAGGAAATATATTTGCGGAAAAGTTTTCTTCAATAAAAGTTGTGCAGAATGTTGAAATACAACATATTTATGTGTTAAAAGCAGAACTATTGCAATCACATCCAGTGCATTAAATTTAGTGCATGATTAAATTCAGAATGTTCTTTTTTTTTACAATTATATCCTATAGTAGTTGCAGTTCTATTTAAAATATATAATTCTGTAAAACTGATTTTAATGTGCCTCATCAAAATTAGTATTAAATATGAAAACTTTTTTTACATTGATTGATGTATTGTTTTAGAAAGTGAATCATGTTGATTTTTTTTACATAGGCATACGTTAAATATAAAATATGTTTTCATATAACCCAAATTTCCAAACTGTCTAGTTCTCGGTACATTAAATTATCAGGAAACAAACTATACAAATTTTAGCACAAAAATACACAAAATAATATTCTAAATTTTCAATTTCTTTATTCCAGCGACATCCTAGGTCAACCGGAAGTATCAGGATCGTCTCCTCCTGCAGCTCATCAATCCTGTAATATTCCAGTAGAAGATGTCAACAATAAAACGCCCTGTTTCAACAAGAAAGTTCTCGAAGATTCACTTATCAAAGCAGAAAGTTCATCTGCTTCTTTTAATAACATTCATCATCCACTCAAAAAAGAATCTCCATTTTTCCATTATGGAAGTAGTCAAATAGTTCCTCATACTTATACTTACCATCAGCCTCCGTACGATCCTACACTATTTGCTTCTTTACATACACATGGATAACCTAGTATTACTGTTTATATTGCTTTTTTGCTCATCTCAAATTTACAATCCAGAAAGTTATTTTTATTACAATATTTTTGGTTATATTTTAATACTTTTTTGTGAGATTTTTGAACTATAATTTTTTGTATTTGGTTACATTTTTACATTGAACTATAATATACAGTACGTATACCGTGCGGGTATACTTTAAAAGAAAATTTATATGTTATTTTGTATTGTAAAAAACATGTTATCGAGTATGGTACGTTTAGGTTTGCTGAAAGTCAGTTTTTAGAAAGCATATTTGGTAAGCACTATTCTGTGCAGCCACAAGCGTCGAGCAGTAGTGTGATAACTATGTCTATAACTTATAACAGTTTAACTTATTACACTAATACACTTTGCCTGCGTTAAAACAACAAATGAACAAAAAGTGCTTAGGAAATAACACAGATATAAAAGAGAAATAAAAATTTATTGAATTGTATGAAAACCTAATTTTTATTACTTGAGGGAACAATAATTAAAACTGAAGTCAACCAAACGCCAAAAAACGACCAAACCTACCTTACTAGAAACCATGTATGGTTTAACAGATATTTTGCACATTTCTTCATTTAACTGTCTCTTTTCTGTAAATAGTTCTTCAGCATTTGAATATCTAGCAGTTAAGTCCATTTTTAATTAAGAATTTAATGTTTGATAATATCATAAATTACTACGAATATATTTGTATCACATAATTAGGGAACCATTTGTTGGTTACAAAATAATTCATTTTTTATTACCATTTTAAGAAGATATGTAAAAAATCGTAACAATACACCTCAGCAAAATAATCGACATTTTAACGTAACAGAAGTACATGGTGACTCAACCAATGATTTTTGTGAAGCTTTTTTCTTTTTTTAATAAATATCAATATCTAGTATTTCATTACAATTAGTTTATATAAAACACAACAGCATATAATAATTTTATCACATTTTCTTGTGTTGGATAATGAAAGGTTCTGTAACCATATAGTTGCCAACAAAAACAACAACAAAAAATCCAATTGTTTAAAGTGGTCGAAACCATAAAAGTGTGTACCATTCATACTGATTTTTAATGAGAATTTGAACAACAATGTTCAGGGGTACTCAAGTACACTTCAAATGTTGAAAAACTGGCTCTCTAAAGTGGTACAAGTTTGTTTGAAAGTTTTCAAATATTTGCTCTTTTCGAAAGTGATATTAAAAACAGTGTGTTGTGTGGGAATAGGTGATCGGAAGTGAAAAATTCAAAAAGTTTTTATTAATTGAAAACATTCCACAAAGATAATTTAAAAAGTACAAGAATTTTCATTTGTTTCTTGTAAACAGTATTAAAAACTACACATTCCGTGATTATACTGTTAATTACATGTAAGGTCTATAGTGCTTGTTGTATAAATAAATATTATAGTATAAAATGTTGTTCAATTTGTATTGCCTAATAATTTGGAAAATATGTTGATATAATATTATATAAACACCTGAAGAAACCTCAAATACGGTAATATGTTCTAGCTGTCTTCCTATGTATGTAAAATACTGTTAATTTTTGGTAGTTTATTTTCATTATTGTATAATTATGTGTACCTAAATTATGTATAAAACTATTTGTGTCTATAAGTTTCTTTAAACTTGGTACAAATCAATATTCTACTTACATATTTCTTAATAATTTCGTTTTGTGAAATTGAAATTCCATTGTATATTTACATTTTCTATGTGACTGTACACTATAATGTATCAATGTAAAATATATGGTTGTATATGTTTTACTTTTGGTTGTATATAGTACAAATAAATATTGTAATATGAATGGAAATATACATTTAGAATAATGGCAATTATGGGAAATTAATTTTACTTTTTTTTTTCAATTGAAACAAATCTGTTTCTACTCCTTTTTGAAATAAATTAACAGTTAAACTTATCGATATAATTTCTCTCACAGCTTCTAAGTTATTATAACTTTTAAAATATTTCAAATATTAAAAAAAAAAACTCCACTACTTTGAAAAAATGATATAGTCTCTCTTGAAAAAAAATTTGCAAGTCGACCATGAATTCCCTCTATTTAAAAGTTTAATAATACTGAAGTACTCATTATGCAACTCAATAAATGTGAATTGGTAATAGATAAATATATGAGATGACAATATGTGCAAGCAAACTTCGAATTTTTCGAACGAACTATATATTCATTTCCAGCTAACAAACAATGTTGCTGTAAATAACATTGTGATGATGTAGTCAATTAGCTTACAGTATGCTTTCTTCCACATTTCTGTGGTTGTGATGTCATTACCGTAGTTGAATATAATTAGAACCACAGTTAAAACCAAATGAACGTTAACAATCTCTCATCATTCACTTCTATATATAAGTAAACTGCATCAAATATATGCGTAAATAGGTATGTGGATGTAATTTATCTCAAGATAGGAATCGATTGCTATATATAATGGTACCTCAGAATACGCCAATGAATAGTTTATAAAATCATGTTCGAGATGTATACTAATAACCTATACAGGTCCGGTTTATTATATTAGGCATTTTATGTAAACTAACTTCTTCCGGGAGATTCTAAAAACACCAGAGTATAACTATTCGTCGATAAGATCATATTAATTTTTCCATCAATCTAAAAAAATCATATTTTATAGAACCACTATAGAAGGTCCTAAATACTCGTAGACAATCATCTATCAAGAATAAGTTATAATGAAATAAACTACCGTATTTACATGAATTTGTATTACAGGTTATGGAAGAATAAGATATTTTTTGTTTGTAACGTATTGAAATGTATGATTTGTCTGACGATTATTGGTTAAAAATAAGTGATGATTCGCATCTGCAAGATTTGCCTGTTATAATCATTATGGCCATTTTTTTGCATAAATAATCGATAAAGTTTCAAGCTGTTATGAGCTTTTTTTATTTCTAAATGGAGAACTTTTCTGAAACGCACAGTTTTCCGAAGTCATCACGGCAATAATTATTTAAAATGTTTTTCACAAATTGCAGCATGTTTATCCATTTCAGACTGCACAGTCCTTTCAAGGGATATGGAAAATATTCATTAGAATTTTTCTTTAGTTTTTTTTTCGAATTTTGTCAGCTCAGTCAAGATTAATTCGCTTTAAAAATGATCAAAAATTCAAGATCGCAAGTTAGCTATATATTTACAAAGACAGTCACAGATAATTAATAATTATTTCAGGAAATAATTGATCTATTTTCCTTTGTATATGAATAAATGAGAAACAATGAAAGCGGAGAAGTCAGAAGTTACGAGCTTATACGACTGATATTTAGTCAAGTGAATAATACAGAACATATCATTACCATAAGCTCCACAGATGGTTTCTATAATGTTTTCAAGTAACTTATGAAAGGTTACAAATTGATTTGAAATAAATGGCTTCGTAATATAATTATTACAATTTTAAAAATACAGTAAAAGAAACTTAGGAATGTAAAGATTTTCTCTCATCCATACACTTTGTTTACCCAATAATACTGAGAAAAAATAATCCCTTAGTGATCTGCTACGGTCGCATCTACGAGCGTCGATAACGCTAATAGTGTTTAATTTTACTTTTATTTTACTACAACAGATGGCATTAAATATTCCACATACGAAAATACCCTAATATTTTATTTGTTCCAATATATCAGTGATGTGCAAATGTTACATATTTTCTTTAATACTTTATTGATAATAACAGATATTTTTGTCAAATAATTTTAAGCGAAAAAAGGCATTATGAGGAATGAAAATAAATTATAACCAATTTGAGATAAATAATTTCGCTTAGACGTTATAGTTTTTATATAAATACTCGAAGGTAAGTTAGCAAGTTGTACCCTCATGGATGGCGAAGTAGTTTCAATATTTGAACGATGGGAAAGGAATTAACAGCCTGTTACCATCAAATTTATAAAAGTAGTTTTTACTCTATGAATAGTCTTGAGCTTTACTATTATGATATTGCAAGGTGTAAGGTCGATTACTCGATTTCTATACTTAATTATTGTGTGTTTCTATCAGGGGAAATGTGGGGAGGAGTAAATAAATAATAACGTGAAAAATTTACCTTTTTATAGGTTAGGTCTTTTTTAAAAACGACCCCATTGCTGCGAATATAGCTCCTGGATTTTTAAGAAAAAAAAATAATCCAGAAACTCTAGCTGCGAAGCGTTGAAAGAGCCGTCTGCCTCTCGGGAAAAGCAACTGCCAACCGGTTGGAGATATACAGGTATAGGTAGTCTGATCGTTTCCTGGTATAGTAAAATATACAAAAATTATTCCGGCTCACACATATTTCTTTATTTTCAAATTGATCGTGATCGAAATTTGATGAATAGTCGCTAAATTCGATAACGATCAGAGATATAGGTATAGGGATTCATATATTCATTAGAAGTGCGACTTTATCGTCTTGATTAGAAAAATTACTCTTTTTTCTGGAAATTTAACTTATCATCGAGTCAATATAAACATTAATTGCTGCAAGTATATATTCATTAAAAGAACAATTTTATTCTGATTTAAAAATGTTTTACTTTCTTAAATTCAACCAAAGTTGGACGTGATCTATATCGAATTGATAAAATGGAATGCTTATTTGAAAAACAGCTTTATATATCCTAACTTCAAAGTCGGTTGTATGAATTTTATGTTTCATGTCTAGTATTTTTTATGTTTCCATAATAATGCTGGGAGAAATGAATCCTGAGTGGTCTTTTACCGTCGCATCTAATTAACGCTAATATTCTACTTATTTGCAACAATACAGGTACCCATTTACCTTTTAAAACAGTGAGGTCTGCCATCTGTTATTTAGGATTGTAAGTGGTGTGGACGAAAGAATAATTTGTACTTTACTCAACAGATGGCAGTAACTGTTACAGTACAGTCATTGATTTCACGGAAAAGAGGAACAAAATAATAATACATTTGGAGCAAAAAGAGAAAACTCGCAAAATCACACAATAAAAATTGAATACTATTCAAACATATTCAAACCAGAATAAGGTTATCGTAAGAACGGTACTGCGGTTTTGTACTGTAATGTAATATGAGTGATTTCATTTTATATGAAAATAATAAGTAAAGTAATAAATGATATATTGTTTATAATTAAACTACGCGGTAGATATGTCTTAGAAAAATAATAAATTATAAACGTAAACCTGTATTTTTTCCAGCGGGAAGCCATCTTTTCCAACAAACATATCCCGTTTTACTTTCTCTGTCCTCTATTGTCGGTATTCACTTTCCCTAGAGTCCGATAAGCTGTGTTGGAAAAGATGGCTTATCGCTGGAAAGAATACGCCTTTAAGTACTTAGAGCAGAGGAGAAGGAAACGATCGCTCCCATCCACAAAATCTCGATAGAGAGAAAAAAGAAGTCGGTATGAATGAATTTTTTTTTTTTTTTTTGAAGGATTGGGGGGGGGGGGGG
>JAQIWE010002549.1:0-13028 GCA_034698565.1 Campodea plusiochaeta | reverse complement strand
ATATTGTTATTCTGTGGCATTTGTCAATTTACTATATGTAAACAGAGTATGTAAATAAACATATTATTCTCTCTCTACCACCGTGCCTAGAATAAAGTCTGACAGGGGAACTTCACGAACTGCCCCACCCCGATTTTCATGAGACTTGGTGGAATTATTGGTCTATATGCACTGATCACAGAAATTAAATTATAGCTGCCCATACGAAGGTTTGCATGTTTTATATACGGGGCCAAAGTCCCAAAACTTGAAAAATAAAAGTACTCCAAAGACTACTAAATTTTGCATTTGTGTAGTATTTTAGGAGTATATTAATGGAAAAATAATGAAGAAAAAAATTAAACTGTACTTTAACCATCTTATATAAGGGTAAAGTTTGCAATACTGTAAAATTGCATTGCGCTATAGGAGGTAAAAAAAATAAAAATTTCAGTTAGAAACTTGTAAATTTAATAGATTATACTTTAAAAAGATATAAAACACCATTCAAAATTTCAGAAAAATCTGTTAAGTCGTTTTTGTTTAGTAAATTTTTGTACTTGATACATTTCCCATTTAACAGCATTGGGACATGTCGGAGGTGGTGAAACCTATGCCAACTTTGTACGCTGACTGCTTAAAAAGTAGTAAATGGATTTATTAGAAATTTTGTGAGGTGTGTCACTGTTAATAGAAGTTCATCATACCAAATTTTCAAATCTTTAACTTCAAAAATAAATTTGTTTATGTATTGTCAATAAATTTAAGTAGCCATTTTTCAGAACTTTGTCTTCGTATAAAACAGGCAAACCTTCGTATGGACAGCTATAATTTAATTTTTGTGATCAGTGCATATTGGCCAATAACTCCACCATGTCTCATGAAAATCAGGGTGGGAGGCGTGGGACAGATCGTGAAGTTCCCTAGTGAGATGTATTCAATAGCTCTATCATAAAATTCCTTTTATATTATTGTGATTCTGAGTCAATAGGCTATTAGTAATGTCAAACAGAGTGTTAATAATAAACATATTTATATATTATACTATTATACTTATACAGGGTGGCCCAGAAAAATGGGACGCTTTTTTTAGAACGTCATATTTTCTGAAATAAAGAAGATAGAAAGAAAAAATAAAAACCATATGAAAGAGCATGTTGTTCTTGCTCCAAAAATGTATACAAGTTATTTTACACTTTTATTTAATGTAACAATAAATTTCAAATGCAGTAGTCAAATATATTGATGTATAATAAGCTGTATTAGAAATTAAATAGATCATAAAAAAATTACACCTTGTATATAAAGAAAAAAAAATATTAAATTTTGTTCGCAATTTGCATTAAACAATTCAAAATACATATTACTGTTATCAAATATAGATATTAAATAATTTTCCGAATTCCATTATACATGCGACATTTTACGATTACACGATACAGATCTTTCTTTTCTTTAATATTACATGTATCACACAACATGTATTACATGTTTGGAACAACAATTTTTATACCATTAATAAACATAGGTCCAGTTATTTGAGTACGAATTTTTACCATTAATATTACATATTTAAAGCACCAATTTTGATTTAAATAATTTGCTGTGTTAATTTGTAATTTTACTGACATTCCATATTTCACAAATATCATATCATAATCTTTACCAATTTCAAATTTGATGATTTCTTCCATGAAGTTATTTATGGTAGCATAATCCTTTACACTGAATATATTTTTAAAATTAGGTACAATATTATATTCCTTGAAAACATTTTCTAATTTTTTAAAGACAGTTATTTATTTATCTATATAAATCTCATTTGATCATTAAACATTAATTTAATGTATTTATTGTCTTCTAACTCGCCAGTTAATTTTCTGATTTACACAGATAATTTAGAGTATTTTTAGAACATTAATTTTGATTGGCACACAACCTATTTCCAATCTTATCATACAAGACGAAGCCCAATTTGACAAGCCTAAGATTTTTCTAATAAAAACATTTTGGATTATTTCTAGCATGTTAAAGTTATTCCATACCCATATTACAATTTCATTAATACAAATACTTTTTACACATGCGTTGAACATCTTGAAAGCAGGACACCAATCTCGATTTTTTTAATTTATAAAGCATTTCTAATATTAAAATCGAACGAATACTCTTAGTTTGAAATATGAAAGAATTGCACTTACTTTCGGTAGGTCCTTTTACTATCATCTATATCCTCTTCATTCCGACCAGAACATAGGGCCTCCACAAGTTGTCTCCACCTAACTCTGTTACCAATGTCACTTTTGAGTTTGCTCCAGGACAAACCTTACATACTATCATGCCACATATTAATTTTCGAGTCGATCGATCGAACTTTGACGAATATCGAATAGATAACAATTCGATAACTGTTAAAAACGGGTATAGCAAACTATAAAACTACAGTATAATTCGAAAGACAACCTTTTCTGAATCTAAATAAGTGTCAATTTTATGTTTTATTAAAAAAAATGCTTTCATAAAAGTGTTGGTCTATATATATGGTCGCATCTTTATTAACGCTAAAAGCGTTTAATTCTACTTACTTCCTTTTGAAGGTTTCTATTCTCTAAATCACTTCTTAATCTAAATGCCAAAATTTTAGCTAGAATTTTATACATATTATTTACACGTACTATTAATCTGTAATTTGAAACATCATTAATATTACCTTGCTTTTTATAATGAGGAAACAAAATAGCAGTACAAAAATCGTCAGGTATATTTCCACTCTCAAATATATTATTTAAAATATCAGTAGTACTATCCAGTTCCTGTGATATGATAACATTTAATATTTCAGATGTTAAGTTACTTGTATCAGGATTATAGCTTTTCTTTATACTATTTATAGCTACATTAACTTCACTGATTTGTAATTTATTTTCAAATATTCCTTCATTATCATTACATAAATTTAAGTCAATGAAAATATTGTTGTTAGTATTATTTTGTTTCAGGAAGTTTTCCCAGATAGTAATGTCCGATATTTTATCACATACAATTCTACTTTTTGCATAATTAACACAATTCCAAAAATCAGATGAAGATTTACTATTTAACAAATTACTCGCAATATTTCTAAAAAAAGATTTTCTTTTTGCACAAATTAAATTATTATAAGTCCTTTTGGCACCAGAATAAATAAGACGATCATTCTCACTTTGGCTTTTAAAAAAGTTTTTCATTACTTTACGTAACTTTGCTCTTTCATTATAACACTTCATATCAAACCATTTTGGCATTCCATTTAATACATCATTACTAGAGTGTACATACGAAATTTTCTCTTCTTTCAAAATATTAGAAACAATATTTATCCAATCTTCATAACAACTAATTTTATTAAATTCGTTTTTAGCTGTCCTAATTTTGTTAGCTATATTATTAGAACTTATTTCGTTGAGCTTTTTTACATAAATAAATTTTCCAAGTTGTTTTACATTTTCACTCCCAAAACCATTTTTTAAATCGAGACAAATGGGAAAATGTACTGAACCTAATATGTATTTTACTTCAAGGTCATTTACTTCTTTAATACATGTTGTGCTTATTACACATAAATCTATCGTACTACTTCCATTACTGTTACAGAATGTAAATTTTCCCATTTTATCACTTACAGTCCTACCATTAACAATTACTAAGTTATTTCTTCCTAAGCATTTCAGAAGACATTTTCCATAAATATTTGTTTTATCGTCCATATTATTCATAGTTTTATGAAGGTTGTAAATATCTTCATCTTCATTTATATTATTTAAATTTTGAACGCGTGCATTAAAATCTCCCAACCATACATTTTTTAAAATGCTATCATAGTTATCAAAAATGTCCTTTATAATACTATCATATTTACATCTACTTAGATTTGGTTCTACATACACAAATTTAATTACTAAAGTATCATTTACGATATCTTGGCTGTTAAATTTCACATGTATAGTAATATCATACTCTCTCTTCTCAATATTAATAACTTCAAAACATTTTCTTACAAAAATTAAAAAACCCTTTTTACGTCTCCCTCTATTATTAGTACTCAAAATACCTTCGATGCTGTAAGTATTGAATTTTTTAAATTTTTTTGCGAATCTATTATGATCATTTTCGTCACACCATGTCTCTAATAATCCAGTAATATCATTATTATTGATCAGTTTAATAAGTTCTTCACTGTAAAATTTACTTTTTAGACCGTCAATATTCCATACATTAATTTTACACTTACGAATACTACCTAATTGCTGTGATTTAAAGTTGCTGCCGTTTCTTCAATAGCCGTCTTCTTCCATAACTTCACCAGGCTTCTGTTTTTTCGTGAAATTTTCTTCTCCGGTACTTGATCTGATATTTTTTCTCGTGTTCGCTTTGTCAATTTCCGCATTAGGTCTATATCTCGATTTTCTACCATAAACAGCACCACCATAGTTCGTTTCGTACCCTTCACGCGTATTTTCGTTAACAGTTGGTAATGGCAAAAGTTTATTTTCTTCGTCGTTCAGTCTATACCAGGTTCTTCCAACGCAAACTTTATTGAATGTTACTAAAATGTTTTTCTTCACACCTTCATTTAACACAACAGCCAAGTCAAAAAGTATTTTCTTTCGATCGCGCGTCGTTCTGCACAAATCTTCTGCTACACCGATATTAATTTTGTTGTTCCGAATATACCTTAGTACCCAGTCTCTGTCCTTTACGTCGAAAAACCTCACTATTATTGCTCTGTCTTTACCCTCCTTTCTCTTCCCGCTTCTGTGCACCGCTTCAAACCGAAATTGTACGTTACGGTCTCTAATATGGTCCTTTAGAACGTCGTATATAAGGTGATCCAAACATTCATAATCGTCGTCGTAATACTCCGCGATATTAAAAAACAGTAAATTTTTCTTCCGAGAATAGTTCTCATTTCTTTCGCACATATCCTTTGTAATAGCAAGTTCTTTTTTCAAACTACTCACTTCAGTTTCCAATTTGACCGTCTTCTGATCGCTTTCATCACATCTACTTTGAAGAACTGTAATGTCCTTTTTGCACTCACCAAGTTCTTTACCAAATTCTTCCTTAACACTTCGTATAATATCTTCTTTCATATTCTCTAATTTTTCCGTAAACCACTTTTTAATATCTTCGTTCATTTTAAACACGTTAATAAAGATAATAAAATTGCTCCGTATGTGTCAAACAGGTCTACTTAGTTCGATTGCTCATGCAAGACTGATCTAACACAATAACTCTAAAGAAAAACAATATCGAAAATCCACCAAAATCTAATTTATTCTTCCACCATCCTAAAAATCATTTATAATCCTTTCCTTCATCACCGTAATAATAATTATGAACTTCTCCATTAAAATGTTTGATAAATTCATTAGCACGGAGTTTCACCTTCGTCGAATTGCATACGAAATGAACTTCTTATTTCCAACCATTACTTGCAGGTGTACACTCATCGAGGGGGTTTGACACTTGCAAAATCAAGTTTGTAAGTATATTCAGAGAAAGGAGAAGAAAAGAATCATTCATTTCTGAGAGTTTGCTTAAGGCTCCTTCGCCCAGAATGAAAATTGAGTTTCAGCATAGGGAATTCCATGTTAAATCCAATACTTTTTTAATGCTACTTTTTTGGAGCAATTATGTAGTGTTTGGTATCACTGGATGCAAGATGAAGTTTTTTATTCTTATATCTTTCCAAATTTTTAATTAGCAATAAAATATTTAGTAGATGGTTTACGGCAAAAAATGTGTTGACGAATTTAATTATTTTTTTAATCATTGGCATGATACATTAATGACATAATGAAAAGATAAAAGAATGTTGTTTCACACGTATAATCCAAAATGATATTTGTTTTTAAGCTCTTGTCAATTGTTAAATTATAATTAGGATTAAACAAACTGAACTTTTTGTCTCTACAGGCGGCCATTTTGTTTATTAATCGTTTTTTTTTTTTTTTTTTCACAAATATATTTGAATATTATCATAACGAATGCAATCCAAAATAGAAATAACGTTTTGCGACATTACCTGGTGAGTAATAGAAATTTCAAATGTCTGAATTTTAATTTTAGGTGGGGGCTCTTAAAAAAATTTAGAATATATTGAGAATTCTAATTTCTGAAGGTTCTGACCATGAAAAAGCATGTTTTGTAAAGCTAGAAATTAATACAAAATCTCTGGTGACTTTTTGTCCTGAAAAATCGAGAGAAGAATCACACTAGACCTGTCCATTATTAAATATCACTGAGATATTAAATTGATGTGAATATGTTTTTTAAATTATTAGAAGCTTTGCAAAGGACTATAAAAGAAATGATTTTAACTGACTACTTTGCATTGGTAAAATAAATTAAGACCAAGAAAAATTTCGACTCAAGTGGGACTCGAACCCACGACCTATAGAGCACGGTCCTGGCTAGACCGAGGTCGTGGGTTCGAGTCCCACTTGAGTCGAAATTTTTCTTGATCTTAATTTATTTTTCCAATGCAAAGTAGACAGTTAACATCATTTTTTATAATGTTAATATATATGTTTTTGTCATTATCATCGTAAAAGTTTGTACAGAACATATTGGAATATTGCTCATCTTATATTTTGCACCTGTGCTTGAGGTCAAATAATTTTTAATTTATCTTATTCCGAATTATTTAACTTATTCGATCCAACAGTCCGCTTCGAAGATAATTCAGATCAATTCAAAGTTCGAGAAAAAAGGATATTACGAACACGTAATCCCGTACTTCAATGATAAGTATCATCTCGAGGAGATTGAAGTTATACCATTATATAATTATTGGAGCAAGAGAAACAATTACCAACTTGTAGACCGTTTTATCAATAAATTCAAGGTACCAAAACGCCTAATTGATATTATTGCTCTCTCAGTTGTACAAAATTCTCTTCACAAACCACAAAATCATTTATACCAACTCCACAACATTCAAATGTATTTTTCTAATATTTTGTCAACCTTGATTGTCATACTGAGTCCTTTCATGGCTATTTGTAATGTCAAGAAGTGTTTTAATAAACATTTTATATCCATAAGAGAACACCTGAGATATCATGCTTCGAGTAGGTGAAAAACAGTTTTAGTGTTACTATCCCGTAATAAATAATGCATAAATTGTTATGTTAAAAAAGTATAATTTATCAATTTATGTAGTTCTGAAATCAGAAACCAATTCCTGATGTTCTTATTCCCAACTTTGAGTGACAAAAATGTTTTGAATTTTATGGTGTGCCAATTGTGGACCTCTTATTGGAAAAACGTATTTATAAATAGCAACTTAAAATATTGGGTGCTGCAAATTTCATTGGTAATAATTATAACACCTTATCTCAGGAAATAAACAAAAAATATCCGTAAATTTTCAACATTACTACAAATTCATTATCAAACTATATGCAAAATTTCGTTCAATTTTATAACACGAGAAAACTTTACAAAAGAGGAAATTTGTTAGGTTCAGTTTACCTCATTATAAGAATATGAAAAAGAATAACAAGTGTAAAATTCAACCACAAGAACAAATCCGAGCTGTACATATTGTTCAAACTTATAACAGAGTATTACCATGATGTTTATTACAGAACTTCTAATAATTACAATATTTCCCATTGAATAACCCACATATTTATTTATAAAAACACCAAAATTTCAATAATAATATTGTTGTTTATTCAGATACAGCAATGTGACAATCAATATTATTTGATTTGCAAAAGTCATCCAATTCCTCGACATCGCCTGGCCTGCGCGTCTTGAAGATCCCAACACTACGTAAATGAGGACACTTATTCACAAACTCTTTGATCTGGTCAACATCCTCGTAACTCAAATTACCAACAGATATGCTCACTAATTCTGGATAATCTCCACTTAAAATTGAATCAAGGTCTGAAATCCATTGTCCTCTGCGCTCCAGATACAACTCCTTAATGGTCTTCGAAAATGCTTGAAACCAATAGAAATCATCAGTTTCCTTATCTATTGAAGAACCATAAAAATTCGTTAACTTTCTGAAGTATGAAGTTTCATTCCAATCGACTTTTTCAAATGTAGCGGCGCTTAATTCCTCTAAGTTTGGTAGTTTCTCTGCAAGTAAAGATAGATCTAAAGTTTTCATGAACATACAATCATGAATACGGGAACTAAAAAATGAATGTAAATAAAGACATTTTAAACTTTGAAATTCATCACAGAGAATTCCATTGTAAATTTGTGGTGTAATTTCGGAAAAGGAGTACAAGATCAAAGTTGACATTTTAAGATTTCTCAGTAATTGCATTTTCTCGACGCTTTGATTGGGAAAGACATCAAAGTGCAATATTTTCAATTCTGGAAGCATGGCGTTCATTTTTCCAACAATTTCTTCTGATATTTCACTTATCGAAGCATTTTGGATTTTGGTTTTAGTATCCATTACAGGCAGCATGTGATCAATGGTAGTGCGGTTTCCAAAAGAAATTACATTTGGCAAATGAGTGACTAATATGGACAAAAATTCATTCTTAGTCTCTATATCAGCAGGCAATAGATAATTCTTAAAAGATGCTCCTCTCATAATAGAACTGTCATCTCTGTTATAAACGCAAATATCCAAAATCCGCAGGGTACGACAGCATGGGTTAACAACTTGTTTTATTTTATAATCCTTAAAAATTAATCTAGTCAAACCAAGGTAAGTAAATCCACTTTTATTTCCATTGCATTTTAACTCACACACGTTATGACAACATTTTCCTACCAGATCAAGTATTTCATCTGTTTTGTTACTGGAGATGTCAATTTTCTTTACATTAGGTCCAAAATATAAATCGGAATTGACAACTTCCATGTTAACTGAAACACTACAGTCATGAAATTTTATCCCTTTATCGATCTTTCCCAGTTTCTCCATGAAATGTAAATCTTCCATATTAACTGAAAGACTATGGTCATAAAATGCTATCCCAGTAACCATCTTACCCAGTTTCTTCATGAAATAAAAGTCTTCCATAGCATTGCCGGAAACAAAATCAATATTCAAACCATTGGATTGTAGAATCCATGTTAGAAAATACAAAGCTTTATAATGTAACTTACACTTGTTTTCTGATTTGATCTTACTGTATATTTCAGTTTTCACATCATCCGTTGCATCTTCGTAGAAATTTTTCCATTGTTCCACAAACTTACATCTTTCGTTTACGTATTTCTTGTTGCAGTGTGTACAGCTCACAGAATTGTGATCAAAGAGAAATTTCGTTAGTTTTTCGACACAAAGTTCCAAACTTAAAGTTGCTAATAAAGGTACTGGTTTCTTCCTCGTCATTTTAAGGTGTAACGCAAATTTTGATCGAAAATATTTATAAAATTTCAATCTGTTTGTAGTTTATAATGCCCCTTTGTTTAAAGTTTTCTGATACTACTAGTGAGAACGAGGCCTAAATTTAATGGTAATTGTGGTTAACTTTTACAATTTAAATTTAGTTTTTTTTAACATTCTTGAACGGAAAGTATTTGAAAGGACTAAAAATTGTAATTCATAACATCCTATTATTTAGAATCATTCCTTAGAATTTTAGAAATAATATTGAAGTTCAAGATATCAAATCCACAATGAAAATACAGAATATTGTCAATATTTCAACCAAGAGCCTTAGTTTTTATCAAGACATTAAATACATTTACAAATAAATATACAGTAGTTGAAAGGAATATAATAATTAAGTGCATAGTTTGTTGATGAGATGAGACCAATTATTTAAATTGTAAGGACCTGCTTTATCGCTCATGATTGGGATTGTTCATATTAAACTGGAGTAAAGCTAAAATTATCAGACATGCTAATCACTGGATGGAGCGAAACAAGAGAATCACTGGAAATTATGGATTGGCAACGTATAAGCTAAAATATGATAAACATATCATTACATATGAATCCATTTCTCTCAGAAAGAATATAAAAATATCAAGTAAAGCTTCAACATGTGAAGCAAACATAAAAACAACCCATAATAGATAAGTTGAAAGGTTTGGGGTATTAGTCACCAAGAAATAGACATGGTATGAAACAGCTGTTTCGCCTCTTAAAGGCTCATCAGTTATACTTGTCCGAGGATTGATGACACTGTGTATCACTCATCATTCCTGCTTCACAATGTTAGAAACTGACAGTATAAAACTATCATCTGAAGTGTGTATCTATAGTAACACTTTAGTTTAGTGTCATATGAATCCTTGGACAAGTATAAGTGATGCGCCTTTAAGAGGCGAAACAGCTGTTTTATACCATGTCTATTCCTTGGTGACTAATACCGCAAACCTTTCAACTTAAAGGGTTACCTGCAGATAATGAATTTCTCATTTTCCGTGATCTTCTTGTACCCTATATTATTAAAGAATTTTTGCAAAAAGCTTGACATTTTTTGATCCAACAGATCAAGAGATATTTCTGTTTATATATTTGATAGATTTTCCATAAGGTAGCACAAATCGACCAGATTAATTTCGCTGCCTTGTGAAAATATGCAAATTATTTGCTAAAAAAAAACACATATCAGAACACATATCTACTAAGTATAGCAAAACTGACTTAAATTAATCATTTTATTCATATATCAGCAGTTGTCTTGTTTTGGGTCACCCTTGCGCCGCTACCTTACAGCTTATTTTCTTGCATTTTCTAAGGTGAATATCTCCACAAGCGGTGATTTTTGGGAGGCAAGAAAAATAATAAGAGTTATTTATATCAAGAAGACTAATATTATGTTATAATATCAGAAAAGTCAATTTAGCTGCAAGAAATCCTTTAATAATTACAAGGAAAAAATCCTACAGTACTGTATAACATCAAAGATACAGAACCCAGAAATACGAATCAATTAACACGATCACTTTGCTTGGCATTAAAATGGGACAGGTCTCTTTCCGTATTTTAAAGCAACACGCATTTATGATCCACTAAGATATTAACTATTGATTAATATTAATTTATTATTAAACATTAATATTTCAACATAGGTGGAGTAAACACTTCATACACGTGTGTCGTAATTACTATTTCAACATTTCAAAAGATAGATAATGAATACAATGCTCTTTTATATCCGTGACACATGATTTTTGATGTGTAAAGTTTAATTCAAAAGTCACTTCCAGTTTTTATTGTTTAGTTTTCTTTGTTAGTCTTTCTTAGTTGCATTAGTAAATTTAATGAAATCAATAATACTACATTGGCATTTTTAAATAATAATTAGAGAATGCAAAGAAATTTAGATATAAATGAATTAAACCGACCTTACTTTTCATTAGAATAATAAATTAAGCACAAAAAAAATTCACCTCGAGTGGGAATCGAACCCACAACCTTTGCATTACGCGTACACTGGTATGGCCACTAAGCTACCGAGGTACACGCTTTACTCTTGTGCCAAATTTAGTATTATAGGTACAAGTCAAATAGAAGCAGTGAAATTGCACGTACATTCTTTAACTATTATTTAAAATCCATTCCAGTTGACACTGTATAGAGTATATATTGTACGCTTTGTCTTATAGTATGTGCAATGTCATTGCTTCTATTTGACTTGTAGTTATAATATTAAATTAAGCACAAGATGAAAGCATGTACCTCGGTAGCCTAGTGGTTATAGCACTGCACGCATAATGCAAAGGTCGAGGGTTCGATTCCCACTCTATATGAATTTTTCCTTGTGCTTAATTTATTATTCTAAACTAATGTAAAGTAAGTCTGTTTAATTCAACTACATTGGCAGTTATTTTGCGAGAAAATCTTAAAATCAACTTAATTCTTTCACAAATGCACACAAAGCCATGAGAAATCCACAACAAAATAAAACTAACACTCCGATAATATGTCCAATTGAAAGAGGTATTTCATTTCTACATAATTCCAGTTTACTACGTTTGAGTTCATGCTCTCGATTCACTTTCATGTAAAAAATATCTTTTATCTTTTGAATAACACCAGCTTCCAGAGCATGAGTTTGAATTCGACGAATACTTGGAATTAGTGCAGATTTCTTCGGAAAAGCGTAGGATAATCCTAAAATAAACGCCGTTTTCTTTGCAGATACTGTAGGAAATTCGTTACACGATTTTGTTAAATCCATAATTGCTAGATTGAATTCCTTATCGCTATTGTACAACAAACAAGCGAAATTTTCTTTCTTAGCAGCTTTCTTGATACATTGTCCCGACCCTAAATTTTGCTTTAATGTCCTAGAATTAATTATTTTGAAAACGGGATCATATTTACTTGCCATGTCCAAAACTTCTGAAGCCGCGTCATAATTTGTTACAGTGTCCATGTAGTAATTTGAATCAGCCAATTGGTGAAATGTTCTGGGGACTTCTGTAAAACTGGGAAAGGAAAGTTGTCGAACCCAAGCACCTTTATAAGAAGTGGATATTAAAATTCCGAATGTAAACCAAATAAAGTAAATCGTGTTTAGGAAATGGAAACGCGTTAAGTAACGAGGTAACGTAAATGTTCTTTCCGTTAGTGGTAAAATGAGATCGAGTAACGTATTATGGCCCGAATTTATTTTCACAACTTTTTCCTTATACACCGAAATAATTTTAAATACCAAAATATGAAGTAAAACAACGTTTAACCATACGACTACTTGAAGGGGTAAAACTACACTGAAATATCGAACAGATATCTTTGGAGATTGGACGATAAATGTGAAGCCAACGAGATCATAAACTACGCTGAAATCAACCAGTAGATATCGAAGAGGAGTAATTCCAACGTCAACTCCAACATCACTTTTCCACTCAGATACGAATTCAACAATACCTGGAAAATTATTAAAACTATAATATGATTGCGATGTATAGTGTTTCCAAAATCTTAACCCATCAAGGGTGTTTCTGACATTCCAACAATTGATAATCCTTTGTTGACTTATTTTTTTTACCAGCCTGCGAATTGTATAGAAAATACACAATTTGAACCACCCAAGCAAGTGGTCAACAATGGGTTTACCCGTCAA
>JAQIWE010002548.1:0-13029 GCA_034698565.1 Campodea plusiochaeta | reverse complement strand
GAAACCAAACACTTTTCTTCAAAAAATGCAATATCTTTCAGCATCTACGTGGTACAATCAAAATATGAACAAAAAATAATAACAATGATAATCTTAAAATTCAATATGAAAGGCTCAATTCAGAAGGGAATGCCAGTCACCAGGAACTCCAAAAAATTGCCTGATGACGGTACCACGAAGGTGCTGAAATATATTGCATTTTTTTTGAAGAAAAGTGTTTGGTTTCAAAATCCCTTTATTACAACTACATGATTTATTTAGGTTTCTTATCAACGTATTATATTACAATTACTTATTACTATTTGATTTTATATCATATTAATTTAGGTTACATTTGAATGATTTTAGTAAACATTACGTCACAAACTAACTTGTGGTCTCTTAATCGAAAAATCCCCTAATGTATATCGAATAAAATTTATTGATTCAACCATAATAATCGGGAAGCTATATGTATCATTCCATGATTTCATCATCCGTAGAAAAATAAAATTGAGTTGGTAAGAATATGACAAATCAGATAATGCTAAAAAGAGTGGGGAAACAATTTCTATTGGAGATAAGGATTTGCCTGACCCCTGTAAGTTAGCAACACTCATTGCACTTTAACACAATATATTCTTTCCCCTCCTATCTATTCTTTTGAAATTGCATAGAGAAGTAGAGAAGAGGACAAAAACCTATTGTGTTCTTATTTGAATCGCCTTTGCCCTTTTTGGAGAGTTGACAAAATTTTATTCCAAATGATGACTCACTCACGGTATATATCTAATTATTCAAATACATAATGGATAAATAAGGGTACAGTTTTCGCAAGACCAGTTTTACAGTTCTGCTTTAAAATGATAAAAGAAATACAAGAACAGGGAAGGAATGAAATTTCATTGCGCAAAGGTTATTGCCATTGTAGTTTTATGTATTGTAAAATTAATCATTTTTCTTAGTAAGTTCGTTTTGTATGCACAATGTATCAAAGTTTTCAGCACTAATTTATCGATATCTTCTTTGAATAGCAATAAAAAACGGGATATATTTTTTCAGCACCAAATTTAGGGGTTTCAGCACCGGAAAGTAGTAAAAGCAAGTACTGTATTACAGCACCTGTAAAATATTTATTCCAGCACTGATAGCATATTTATTGCAGCACCGAAATCCTTTTATCAGCACCTCAGTATGTTGACATGTTTTTTGCAGCGCCGTATTCTATATCTGTTTACTATGAGTATAAAATTACATTTGATTCGATTCCTAATAAGCAAATTTCATATTTATAAGCATATAGCAGTATTTAACTCCATCTAAAGAATAAACTGCAGATGTAACTAATTTCAATTATACTGTATATATAGCACACTAATGCTCTGTGTTTTTGTATAGTGATTAACTTGTGATCTTAAAACTTTGATGAATATTTTGCGTATAGTAGTTAACGCAAGTTACTAAGGAATACAATAATACAAACTGGTAAATAATACGGGTATCACAGTATAATTTCAAAAATATTTTATGATATGTCTTATGTTATGTAGAAAGAACCATCTTGAAAAAATAATAGTGTTTATTAAAAAGAAGGTTATATTTTGCATTTCTAGGAAGAAATGGGAAGCGTGAACATATGATCATCATTATACTGAAACAGAATTTGGTGCTATAATAAATAAAAAAAAGGTGTTGTAATAAATGGTTAGTCGGTGCTGGAATAAATATTCTCAAATGGTGCTGTAGTTATTACTTTTCGGTGCTGAAAATTATAGATTAGGAGCTGCTGTTAACTGTTAACCCTCCAATGAAAATATTATATCGAATCTAACCAAGTACGCGCACCCTAACTAATTACTATATCACACGAAGTTAGCTATAACAAACTAACACAAATTACTTAACCTGACATTTAAGTAAAAATATAAATTTAAAATACGAGAGAAACTTTTAGCATAAAATTAAAGACGAAAAATAGCATTTCAACTTGTCATGTGCTTCTCTTTTTTGCAAATCCAGTCTGTTTCACGGGATTTTTACTCTTGTCAAATTCTAACTCGCCCACTCATCTTTAAGTAAATCCACAGAGAAATAATTTTTCTAACTCTGTTGAAAGTGTGAGGACAGACAGGAAATTAATTATTATTCATCCTAGAGGAAAATTTTCGTCAAAAATCATTCAAAGACTCAAAATTATATGAATGGAAAGCGAACGATTATGCATTGTACAAGAGTATGGTTTCATCTATTTGTTTGCTGATTTAAAAGCTTATTATGAAATTTTCAAATATTTCAGGAAATAACACGTTTAGTCACTCTATGGTATGATTATATATAACATAATTTAAACCTTTGATAGAAAATATAATCATCAACATGTTATTACTAATATTACACCATTTTAAGCACAAAGCGGATCTATAATACCTTGGAATTTGGTCTTATACTGTCATAATTATGTACATCTCCAATCTGCAAGTTAAATCTTGTAAAGTCGTAATGTCATACCAAAATTTCCTACAACCTATTTAAATACAGAATACAAACAGATTCAGATATTCTAAATAAGTTATTTTAGAGGTTTATACCGACATTTAAACAAAGAGTTATAATGTTAATTAAAACACTCGTATATTAAATTTCACTTGTATAGAGAACTAGAAATGAAATCGACAGATGAACTGCATGAGTGATTGTTGCAATTAAAAGCACAATGATTGATAGTAAATTTCTTAAATTATTTAAAAATTATATTTGAAATAATCCGGACACGTAATCTATAATATTGTACTTCAAAACCTCCCCCCATCAACTCCCCCCGTCTCATTGAAAGTAGACTGCATGATCATTAAACAAATTTGCAATTAGCGGTTTGAAAAAAAGAATTTGAATTGAAAGTAGAATAATACAAAACTAGAGCAAAACCTAGGCACTTTAATTTGAAGCGTTGCGTGCACTATTCTTTCTAATAAACCATTTCTCTTTCCCTTTGTACAAATCACTTGAACAGAAAAAAATCACAAAGAAATCTCCATCCTTCTACATTCATAATGAAAAGTCGTTTGGTTAGAAACAAACAAAAAAGGAATGGAAAAATTCAAGAGGTTCTTTTTAAGAGGCTTCGGGAATTGAGTAGAAAAACCTTTTTTGGTAAAGCGTATAAGTGCCGGATTCAGTCTACAATTACACAAGTACTTTCTTTGAACTTATGCTTTATTTTTCATCTTTTAAAATTATTTTGTTATAATTAAAATAATAAATGTTCCATAAATTCACACTGCAGTGTTATAGATCATTATTAGTTATACAGCTTTCATTTATTTCGTTGCTCCAGAATTTCCTTGATAAAGTTACTTACACAAAGGAACCACCAGCAACTCGTCAAGTGTATTAATACTGAAGTCCAACACAGTTTCATAGTAATAGAGATAGGCACACGCAAAAATAGAGTCAATATTTGCTTTTAAAACCTATTCTTTAATAATTCCATTTTCCTACATTGCAAATTGAAATTTTATTTTCATCACAAGAGATCATAATTATTTTTAAATCGGATTCCGACCTATATAAAAAATATTGCTACAAAACTCCCTTAATGCTAATAATTTTCATAAATTCACTATCTGATTCCATTTTATCTATAACATCAATTCCAAACTTTTGTAGTCCAGTTCCAGTAGACAGAATCTAATACAAGACGAAATACCACGACTTCTACCTTCGTTTACAATTCAATCGAAAGTTCTCAGTAACCTCATATAGTATTTCCTTTTCCAAACATATCAACAGTACACTGAGACCTGTCGCTCTTTATCGAAAATCCAAGTAAAAACTTTAAAAAAGGGTAGAACATTCGTTTGAATCCAAAGTTTCTAACACTTTGACTTTTTCCGTCACTGATTTTGCAAGGAAACGGTTTCTAAATTGGACTCTTCTGAATAGCACTGAGGGATAATCAATAGGAAAAAAGATCCCCCCTTCTTTACTTTATCCAGGACTTTCGGTATACATTCGACAAGATAACATAGACATACAGCAAAAATCAAAGTTTTCTAAGGGAAAAAATCCTCAAAAGTTAAAGTTGAGAAAACGAGACTCAATCGACTGTCTTGCTTTTCAACTTTCCTCCTCCTCGTATTCCTTAGACCTCCCTTTTTTCTTCCTCCTACTTATATGGCCAGTGGCCTTGAAAAAGAAAACGGAAAATCACGTAAATAGAATAGAAAAAAGAAAGGACCACAGTTATGGTTTGCCAGGAAAACAAGCCTTTTATTCTGTAACATTTTGAGATTGTAATGGAGAATGGTGTACGAGACAGAAATGCTGAAACTAGGCTGTAAAAATGAACACTTATTTGAAAATTCGAAAAAATCTAAATAGAAGTTGACACTATTTATTTATTTTAAACCAGAATAATGAGTCACCTTAACATAATTTATTTAAAAAATTCCACTAACCTACCAGTTACAATAAATCTATAAATAAGTGCTTTATTATGTAATTTCGGAAAGCTGTCAAAGAAACTTAGTAGAATAATTAAAATATACTTATAGTTCTACCACAATCGTTTTTCACGATATGTTTTCATTTGAAAATTTCCATATTAAGTTATTAACTGTAGTTCCTAGACTGTGTTTGTAACTTCTTGTAACACGACCTAAAAGGTTATTAAAAATTGCCTGTGTTTTAGTAAAAGAATATATTTTGATTGATCTTTCGAATCACATGTCATAAATAAATACGAAAACAATAGTTAACAACTTTAGTTACCTCAAAAAGTTTGAAAATCCTCAAAATATCTAAAAGTAAAAAAAATATAAAATCCGTTTTGAACAAATATTCCTCGTTCTTGGAGTTTGTGAAGCTTCATCTACCAACATAATCATTGCTTGGTTGATACCTTAACCTTCACTTTCTATTGCAATAATCATGCAGTTGTCTTATACCACTACGGTTGACACTGACAGAGTTTGGTTCACCGATGAACATTTACATTACAAAACTTTTATAACTTGAGTACTTATTCTTTATTCATTCGTACCTTGGAAGCAAACGGTAGAAGAAGGTAAACAAACCAACGTGTTTCAGTACTATTTCAATCTGGAAATTGAATTTATAGTGAAACTTACGAAGCATGGAAGTCTGTAGTACAACAGTACTATTTTAAATGGAATGGAATGACTTAAAGTCGAATTTACTTTAGTTTAGACAGCTTATTATAGAATACGTGTTGCTAAAACAAAATATTATGACTTCAAAAAAAGATTAAAAAATATAAATCTATGTTCAAATATAGTTCATGATTGCGTGCATAGTGTTTACATAGAATTCGTAAAAATTCTGTTTGACTGAAAAATTATATTAATATTACGAAAAACTATCTACTTCGATTTCATGTATGAGAAAACAATCTCATTCATCATACACTTCAACTCTCTAAACGATCACAAAGTTCTTAATCCTTGTGAGTAAACATCAAATAACTTTGGTCATATTTCTATAAGGAGGTATCTATATATATGTTAGGGGGAGGTTTATTGAAATCTCACTCACATCGGCTTTAAAGGTATTATGAGGTTTGGTAGAGAAAGAAAAAGAGAGGAACGCCTGAAAGCAGGAAACGCAAAAGGACAGTTGTACACAAGTCACTAAAACTTCCAATAAGTCGCCTGGGGTCTACAACCAATAAAAAAAAGACCAAAATTGAGAGAAAACTTTTCTTACCGAGTATTTCGACTGTATGTATTTGTTCTATCGGTAACTTGGCAGCAATCTGACAAGCATAGTCTCCTGCGTCTTGTGGTTGGACATCTAGTATTTCAAGGTTATATCCATTCTCCAATCGCAGTCTTGGATCTGGAGATACGATTGTCTTCCCCGCTGTTAAAACTGCGATGCCCCGTTTCCATACAATCATATAAGTACCTGGAAGAAAAGAAAGTATGCATTAGGAAATTGCAAGAGCTTGTTTTTAGTTTGAAAAAAGAACAAACAATTTCGAAAAGTTGGTAAGATAATATTGTTTAATATTTTACTTTCCGTAATCATTGTACAGTACATTGATAATAATAATGGTAAAATAACCATTTTTGTAGTAAAATACAATTCTGAACGGTTCTTTCCCGTTCTCCTTTCCGCAAATACTAAATACTAAAAATAATAACACTTTTCAAGAAAATATCTATCATCGGTTTTCAAGAATAAACATAAATATCAAGAACAATGTTCATTATAACGTAATCGCATTTACTCTATAGAGATGTTATATGTAGTTGTCATATAAACATTTCATAAAATTTTCATCTAGTGTAAATCCGTTTACAAAGATCCTGTTATGTAGGAAAAAATGCTATGAAAATTTAATTCCTGCAGTAAATATGAAGTGAAAGCGCAGCACAATCGTTATAAAAGCTACTCTACATCACTAGAAAGAGATTTTACCGTTTAGAATATTTATGAAGTAAATGTTCGCTTGTATTTAAATGTGAAGTTTCCAGGATTTTTTTTTTATCTAACACGAGGAAAGAAAAAATGTAAATATAAAATGACAGTTAAAGAAATTTTAGATTTCTATGGTATAGTTGAGAATGATCTGTAATTTACAGATACAGCAGTTAATGAGTTAAACCTGTATTTTTCCAGCGGGAAGCCATCTTTTCCAACACACTGATCCCGTTTTATACTTTCCTTGTTCTCTACTGTGTTCGCTTTCCCAAGAGGCTGCTAAGCTGTGTTGGAAATAATGGTTTCCCGCAGGAAAAAAATACCTTTTTAACAATTTTCATCTTTATTTTATTTTGCAAAATAAGTCTATAATTATTACTAAGTCTCAAAAAATAAATCCTGATAAACTCCTACATAGCTGCAACTTCATAAAGTAATTGTTAAATGCTTAAATCATTAAAATTGTTCACAAATAACTAACAATAACAACCAAATCGTTATATCAATAACAACAATCTACTATCAATAATATTTGTGAATGAAATATACTGCTCACACAAATAATAACAACAACCAAGAGACTGCTACAAACAACATCAAGTCTATCTAAACTAATTGTCACCGGGTCTCAGGAGATTCTATGAGTTGTGACTTACAACCAAACATAATGTAACTTCAACCTCCCCCCCCCCCCCTCCTCCACTGCCACGAAACCACTTTCCTCATACGAATTTTAAATAATCTCCAATATATAGTAGAACAAAACATTAAGAAGTCTTTTGAAGTAACATTTCTGGTGTAAGAAAAGTGGGAGTTTTAACATTAGTAATCACAAGTGTGTGACACGACGTTCATCTCTCTGGGAAGTTGAGGAACAATTACTTCTAGTATCTCATTATTCTAACAATTTCCCCGCCGAAGTAAACTTGCTACTTGGAGAGAAATTTTGTTGGTTGCAAATACACCTACAACTTCTTCACTCAAATAGAAAATGAAAGGGTTGCCAACAATAATAATAAGTTTCGTGGTATATTCTGGAAGTTAACTATTATTTTCGTGGAGGCGTTAGTTCGAGTGATGTTTCGATGGTGAGAATATTGTATTACCAGTGATTTTGGAAGGTAAATAGCATGAAAAGTAATGGTAAGTGAATTTTATGCATTTTAACTTTGTTCTTATTATTTTAGTGGGAAATATTTTCATAATAAGAAATATTTAGTTAAAGTTACGCACAATAAAAAAATTTATCAAAATATAATAATTATTATGAAGCTTTCGAAAAAACATTATTTCCCGTCTTAATAATCTCAGTACCATATTTTCAAGGAGTTACAATTATTTAAGTTTATAAAGATTTTGATAAATTTCACTGTAGATAATACTGTAATTTGATTAATTTGTTTTCATGTTCTATTTCTCTTTAATGAGGTTATTTTACAACTTATAAGTTTTCATCTAACATTATAATCATTGCAGCGGATGTGAATAATAAAAAAGTTCGTTTATTTGAGAAAATTTGAAAGTTTTCACAAGAATATTACCATCAGAAATAAAATCGATACGAATCCATTACATTACAGACACGTTAAAAGGAACTTTAAATTATTTCCAGCATGATCGGATATTCAACTTTGAAAAAAGAAATTTACAACATGTAAATTATTTGATATAAAAAGTGTAATACAGTTATTTAAAAACACAATCGTTGTCACGAAGCATTAACATTAAAATCATTAGCTTTTGTTACCTGATTTTTGACGGTACCATGTATTAGGAATTTCTATTTTTAAATCTTTTTTATTGCTACAATAATTTCGTTTTGTTTATATCTTACACAATTTTTATTCACATGTTTTCCCTATATTAACATTAATTCACATGTAAATCACAATTATAGTTAATTGCTTTTTTTTTTTCGAATTTATTATTTACAGCATAAATACTATATTGGATGAGTGTTGCAAATCACTGAGTGTTGTAATTTCATAGTGTTATATAAATATGCAATAATTACTTTTGATATGGCAACTCTGATTCACCCCTCCCCTTCCCCCCTCCCTCTCATTTGATTTTAACAGTTATATGCCCGTCTACTTCTCAAAGATAACTGTCTTTTGCGAAACTTGATTGTGGCTTCATCAAAACTACAGTTTTGGTTCCCCAAAGATTCAAGTTTCGACAAAATTTTTCATCCTCTCTTCGTTTCTATCTTGAAAGTTTATCATAATTCCCTTTAGTCTTATTCTTCCTCTTAAGAGTCACATATATATTGTTAAGGTTCACCCTACGAAAGGAGAACTCGTAGTACCAAATAGCTATGAGATTTGTACGAATATTGCTTTTAATGTTGCTTTACTGCTGGGTTTGCACATCAACAAACTTTCCGTAGAGAAATGTTATTGTTGTTTGGCTTAACGCGAATCGTTAGAAAGGCAGAATGTTCCACATTTCGATAGAGTTCACTTGATCGGAACAAACTTTTAACGGTTTGAATATTACAATGATAATATTCTGCTTTTATTGAAATTATAAGAATATGCTGATTTGGTACATACTCAAATGATTTGCCCTAGGGATTTGAATACAGATTCGAATATTGGTCTATTAAGAAAATAGTTCAAGAGACTGTAGTACATGTAATTTTGGTAGAATAGTTGAGTTAGGTTAGATTAGTTTGGCAACCAACATTACTAACAAAATATTATGTAAGTGTTGTGTATTATTTTAGTAATTTTTCTATTTTTCGAAGTCCTAACTATACAAATTATAATAACAATAAAAAATATCATCCTTCATTAAATATTACAATCTGTACGATATTAAAGGGTTACCTGCAGATAATGAATTTCCGGTTTTCGGTGATTTTCATGTACCTTACATGAGTAAAGAATTTTTGCAAAACGTTTGACATTTTTTGACCCAACGGATCAAGAGATATTTCTGTTTATATAAATCAACCTGCTTAATTTCGCTGCCTTACGAAAATATGCAAATTATTTGCTGAAAAACACATATCAGAACACATATCTATTAAGTAGTAGCAAGAATGACTTAATGCAAAGTAATCATTTTATTCGTATATCAGCAGTTGTCTTGTTTTTGGCCATGATTGCTCCGCTACCTTTCAGCTTACTTTCTGGCATTTTCTAAGATGAATATCTCCACAACCGGTGATTTTTGGGAGGAAAGAAAAATAATAATTATGAGTTATTTATCAGGCAGACTAATATTATGTTATAACATCAGAAAAGTCAATTTAGCTGCAGGTAACCCTTTAAAATTTAAAAATAAATTTACGTATTGGAAGTTTTATTCGAAACTTCATTACACAATTTCAAATACTTATAATGACACAAGGAAAAAATATTTGAATGTTGTTTAAATAAAATTATATTTTGATGCTCTTTTTTTATTTTTTTATTTCAAGTTTTCAAGTTATTTTATTATATAAGTTCCATAATGTGGTATTCTACGAATCCTTACAAAATGAATGGAGAGCCAATGTTAGGAGAAAAAAATATATTTGCAAATTAAAATTTGAGCAACAACTGTTGCAGATTAAAATTTCCTGATTTAAAAATAATGCCATAATGTATTGGTCAGTTTATGTAGTTCTGTATAACAGGGTGTCCCATACTTCACTCAACATCATGTAAATACCTATTGAATGATCAGTTTTATAACAACGTATGTTCAGATTTAGGACTCATTTCAGTCTTAGAAGCAATGTAATGCGTTACTTCCGGTATAGCAAGTTTCCTTAAAGGGTTACCTGCAGCTAAATTGACTTTCTGATATCATAACATAATATTAGTCTTCTTGATATAAATAACTCATATTATTTTTATTACCTCACAAAAATCATCGGATGTGGAGGTATTCACCTTAGAAAATGCCAGAAAGTAATCTGGAAGGTAGCGAAGCAAGCGTGACCTAAAACAAGACAACTGCTGATATATGAATAAAATGATTAATTTGCATTATTTTTAAGTCAGTTTTCTACTACTTAGTAGATATGTGTTCTGATATGTGTGTTTCTGCAAATATAAGGCAGCGAAATTAAGCAGGTCGATTTGTGCTACCTTGTGAAAAATCTATTGACTATATAAACAGAAATATCTCTTGATCTGTTGGGTGAAAAAATGTCAAACTTTTTGCAAAAATTTTTAATAATATATTAAGGTACAAGAAAATAGCAGAAAACTGGAAATTCATTATCTGCATCAGGTAACCTTTTAAAATAATATGTGTGAAAGTCATCTTGTCAGCAGAGTTGGTATGGGTCATTGGATCAAAATAATGGGTTATCATTTTCGGTCAGGTCAATGGGTCACTTGCGCCATTTTGGGTCATGGGTCAAAATATTTTTGACCCATTCCATCTCTGCTTGTCAGTGTACAAAGTTGCAGATGCAAATTCCACAATAAAAATAAGTCATAAGTTTCCGAACTTCTCAAACCTCCTGAATTCAGCAAAATTTCACCTGAAAAGATTAATATATTGTATAATTGTAGCATTCTATTATTAAATTGGTAAGAGAGTCAAAGACTGGCAAATCTCACATGAATAATGTAAATATCAAATGGAAATATACTACACTGAATATTAGAGGAATTTAGGTTAAATAGTAGGTGGGTTAGTACCCTTGATACCCACAATCGGGGGGCTGTTTTCACCAGATGGTATGCATTCTATTATGTTTCCTTTCAACGTAATTTTCATGAATTTCGGGATCTGGAAAATAAGCTTATGGATCCTACATCAAAATTCAGCAATAATTGTTGCACTTATTTCAAACCCTGCGACTTTGTTCACTTCAAAATTGGTTATTTCCTATTATTTCGAGAAATCTGGTTCAGAATTCTACAAACTACAATACGTTGTTTTTCCATCAGAGACGTGAACCCATTTGAAAATTCACTTGAATTTTTACTAAAAGTTTGCAATGTACAATCAAATATAACTAGACTGATAACCTTGATTAGATTATTATAATTTAATTCAAAGGAATTTTGGAAAATCTCACAATATTAATTTAAATATCTAAGGTTACTATATTATACTGAATATCAAAGGACCATAGGATTCAACAGTCGGGTGGTTTGGTACCCTTGGTCTCACAAAGGGGGACTGCCTTCACCTATATGGGAAAGAGCGGTATCAGGATAGGTAGAGTCCACGACCGCGGTTTCGACCCATAAGGTCATCTTCAGGTACACTATAGGAACGTGGCTAAGATTCCCCCCATAAGCGATTACTCGCAATACTTCAAAATAAGGTATATTAACCTTGATTAATATTGAATGAAATCCCAATGTAAACAATGTTTTACTATTGTTCACTGTCATCCACGTAGTTCGGGACATAATATTTAGGTGTGCAATATTTCTGAGAAACTCTGAAAATATCATTTCG
This sequence comes from Campodea plusiochaeta, assembly GCA_034698565.1. Taxonomy (NCBI): domain Eukaryota; kingdom Metazoa; phylum Arthropoda; class Diplura; order Rhabdura; family Campodeidae; genus Campodea; species Campodea plusiochaeta. The sequence goes on along the minus strand of JAQIWE010002548.1, from coordinate 1,191 downwards.
CACTAACGACTAAGTTTGAAGGTTTGGGGTAATTAGTCACCTAGGAATAGACATGGTATAAGACAGCTGTTTCGCATCTTAAAGGCTCATCAGTTATACTTGCCCGATGATTGATATGACACTATATGTATCACACATCATTCCTGTTTTACAATGCTTTACAAAGGGTCTATTTCCTTAGGGGGGGGGGAGATACCAGAAACTAAAACAGGAAATGTTAGCTAAAGTGTATCTATACTATAGATACATACTTCAGATGATAGTTTTTTATATACTATCATATTCTAACAATGTAAAGCAGGAATGATGAGTGATACACATGGTGTCCTATTAATCCTCGGACAAGTATACCTGATGAGTCTTTAATTGGCGAAGCAGCTGTCTCATACCATGTATATTCCTTTGTGACTAAATACCCCAAACCTTCAAACTTAACAAATTAAGTCACTATAGTTTTTATCTATATATTATGGTTTCTCACTGACATTTTCTAACATAAAAATGAGAGTTTGTAGACTCAGCAGAGGTAACAAACAGATGCGAAACATTTGTTTTATACAATAAAGGTTGTACTTATAAAAACACACACAGTCAATATGGTGTCGGTGATATAATATTGTATACATTTTTATTGAAGAAGCGCACATCATCATAATATTTTACAAGAGAACCTTAGTAACTTCTTGTTCAAGTGATGCTCAATATTTTACCTTCATAGAAGTTTTGATGTTTTAAAATCATTTATGGTTTCATCGGAAGTTTAAAACAGGTACAGTTCTACGTTACACAGCAGTTATGCACATGAACTATAACATTGTATAGCCACGCTTATACGTTTTGTGCACATTTTCACAATAACTATTTCATGCAGGATTCATTTACTTTAAAAATCTTCATTTCAGTAATAATATTATAAATGAAATGTTTTAACTGGCTACTTTACTTTGGGAAAATAAATAAAAAACAAGAAAAATTTCGGCTCAAGTGAGATTCGAACTCACGACCTCGGTTTATCCAGGACCGTGCTCTATTATGTAAAATTAAGAATGAAAAAAAATTGTCAGATTCAATAGCTCAATTGGTTGAGTACGATCCTGGATAGACCCAGGTCGTGGGTTCGAGTCCCACTTGAGCCGAAATATTTCTTGTTCTTAATTTATTTTTCCAATGCAAAGTAGTCAGTTAAAAACA
>JAQIWE010002547.1:0-13030 GCA_034698565.1 Campodea plusiochaeta | reverse complement strand
TATGTCATCTCATGTATAATAAATTGCAGCTTGCTAATTTTGGAGGGTGGGAGGTAGATCGTCTGTGATCTTGGGGTCGATAAAAAAAATCAGGTGAAGAAATGTTATACATTTAAAATCTATGTTGCAGTTACTAAGTGGAAGAAAGGTACTTTATGCCTAACTTCGCTGCCTAATAAAGTCATTTATTATTATTAGAACTCAGAAAGGATATATATTACATTTAAGGTTTATTAATAGATATTATATAGTGAATAGTCTACACCAAACATCCTACTATCACGCTACTATTGATACTCCTTGCTGTTTCAAGTGCGGTAATAAGTACTAGAAAGATGGAGTTTTCTCAAATATAAGCGTATTGTGATGTATACGCATATGTATAAGAGAAAGAGTCAGTATAAGTAATAGTTTCAAATCCTAAGAGATGCGAAAACCCTCAAATCATTCATTATTTTTCAGCACAATACTGAGCTTATCAATTAACGCTGATGATCAAATTTCAACATTTTAACAAACCCACAACGCTAAAATCTTTGGACTCATGTCTCCAATATCATATACTGACTTCAAAAGGTTTCGTCCGAAATTCACGTGGACCCCATTGATGATTAATACTTAATACGATTTTCAAAATTTAAGAGAGACCATAATTATATTCATTAATTTTGGATCAAATTATGAATAATGCATAGATCGAATGAGCCGAAGTTCTAATATTTTTTCAATAATAATAACTGTTTTTTTTACAAGAAGCTGGAATTTTTAAATGTAAAAAGAATTTTAATTTTCAATAGGGTATCCAAAGTGCAGATTTTTAACGGAAGTTAGCAGCAGATCAGTCCGGAGACAAATCTTCTGGAGATCGAGGTACAAACAGCAGAGTCTTTTGGAGACCGTCCGCGCAGCACCATCGCAGTTTCGAGAAACAGCGGAACTGTATGTGACTACAGCACCAGCACCTTTGCTGGTTATTGCTACTGAGAAATTTTTGAAAATTATAGTTAAATGGGTTGATGTTTGTACCATTTTTAGTTTTTTCCATAGAACAGCAGTTTGTAAGTTACTTCTTAATTCCCAATTGTATTTAGTGTGGTGGAATTAATTTCTTATTAATTTTTTTAATAAGTTACCTTTCAATAACGGAGAACAGACTGACTAAGAAACTTTCCATATTGACGAAACTTAGAGAAAATATTAGTTCTATTAGCTAAGATAAAAAATAATATTTAATTATTTTTATGTAATTATAGTACCAAGCAGATTCTCAACAGTCACAATTGACACATTTTTTAACATAAATACAATTTTTTAGTCTTCCGATAATTATTATTTAGTTCATTTTACTTGAACCAGTCCTATATATAAATTTCTATATAAGGTCTTATTATAACATCCAAAGATCCAATAATCGAAAGGCATTCTTCGTATATGAACAATAGCTAATGATTGATAGAATTTCGATTCAATAAAATAATAATTAACATTTGATTCTATTTCAATAAACTGACATTTTAAACGTTGATATAGCATTTTGAATACCTGTTTCAACAATTTGATTTCCACTGTTCTATGAGCTACTGCAATCTCTGTATTGTAATAAGCACGTAACGATTATGGTACAGGTAACAAATTTTTGCACTTACTTTTACATACTTATTAATCGCAAATGTATTCAATTCTAAGACTGATTCAATTTGGCAAAATAATAATAACACAACGTCACTTTCAGAGCTAATACATCCTAACTGACTACGGCACTCATTTAACTTAATATATTGAATGAATCACTCTGGAAAATACGGAAAAATAAAATGATCTACATTTAGAAAAAAAAAATGATTTGATCTGTGATATAATTATTAACAGGGTCATTTTTTTTAAAAGTATATTGCAAAATAACATGTAGTAGGCTCTGTTATGACGTCCGTAACGAAGTAAAAAATGCTTATATTTGAAATATCTATTGAAAATGATGCGAACATGCTGCTGATATTTCAACATTAAGTCCAAGCTACAATGATCCTAAAAGACCTTTGTAGCCTGTGCACATTGTCCAGCGTTATCTTAATTCGTCGGTATATAGTTATCACAAAATACTATTCGATGCTGCTCCTATACCACGTGGTTTCAACTGGGGGGGAGAAATGATATAAAAGTAGCTTTTGATGAACGGATAATAATAGTTGCTATTTAGCTTTCATTCCTTAAGGATTTATTTTAATATCAATCGAAAAGTTTAATTTTCTCCGACAATCATGAGTGAAACATATGTTATACAACAAAGGAAGTTAGCCACTATCGAGGCTCCTTTAAGTTTACGGTTCTCGGTTTCTTCTACAGTCACTGGTAAGCATTTTTATCCCTTATTTTCATTCATTTTTTACTTTCACAAAGTCAATTTTTTATCATAAAAATTATTATTTAATTTTTTATTATTTATTTTAAATAATAATTGTTATTTTCCTATTTGTTTGAATATTTGCGGGGTTTACCACTAAGTGCTTTCTTGCTAATGCTAGAATGTTTTGCAAAATCAGAGTAAAATTCATTTTAAGAAATCTATATTTTTTATATGAATATTAACAGCTATTTTGATTGCAGTATCTGTAATATAAAAACTGTAATTTTGCATACACCTTATTAATAAAATGTACAGGAAATCGAAAAGACCTATCATATATTTTTGTTGATTTTGTTTTCTTTCGTCACAAAATTATAGAAAACTGTTATAAAAATTAACAGTCGAAAAATGACAGAATAAATTAGTAAAACTGAAACTATACTAAATATATAATAAAATATTAATAATTTTAACAGCAATAATCACTTTTCCAAATGTAATAATTATAATCGTTTATTACTCCCAATTGTAATGCAATAACTAATAGCAAAATCTCTTTTTTCCTTTTTAGCTCCACCACAACAGCCAAACCACCTTTCAAAACGTCGTCCATCAGCTTTAAATCAAATTACTTCTGCATTAAGATATCCTTTCACATGCTTAGGAACAGCTAGTACATTATTCACATGGATTTTCCTACTTACAAGATCGGGACAACTTTGGAAACCACAAGTTCTGCTGCCATTCATTGTCTACACAGCTATAGCATTCATTGCTTTGGAGTTAACTGCAATTACCTGTGCTTTTATTCTGGTTTCTTATAAACCTATTGGACTTTGGTTTCTTTTGTCATGTTCAGCGACTGTGTTGGGACTTGGATATTACACAAAGAGATAAATTATTTCTCAAAGAGTGAAAAAAAAGACTAGATAGTTCACAATTTTTATTCTGAAGGAATATTAATGCTAATATCTTGTGGATTGTTCCTTGTATATAATGTAGCAATTGTAATTATAATGTATTGATTTGTACAGCTCATCAGATTGTCAATATTATCAAGAATAATGTAAATAGTTGTTTATTATATATTGTTTTTTATGCCAGTTTTTATAAGTCATCATTATTGACCCAGATTTTATTTTTGAATAAAATACATATAAATGCTACTAAATAATTTTATTTTTGACTAACCCACCAATATTAAATTGAAATTTACAAAAGGAATGTTGGGATCTTCTGAATACATAATTTGAACATTAAATACCTTACATAAATTTTTGCTCCAAAAATAAATGGTAACAATACATAATTTTCACATGATTTCATAACAACAAAAAATAAATCAAAAGGTCTCTATAATACATTAATAATAATCTCAACTTAATAATGCTAAAACAATACATCTTCATCTGCATCATCATCAAGTAAATTGGCAGCACCATCAACCTAAGAGAAAATAAATTATACAAAAATATTAAAATACAAACATACAAAAATGTGACACTTCATATTAGAAAAAAACTCTTAATGCACTGTATAGAAATAATGGAAATACTGATACTTCAATTTAATGCAATTTAGTTATTTGAAAACTTTTTTGTAACTAAGATCATATAACAGTATGTACTATTTATCAGGGAATATAAATATATAGGGTGTATAAATTTTTTTCTCAAAAATTATTTTAGAAAAAAAAACTATATCAATGGTAGAGTGACTTACAGTATATTGAAACATCATGTAATGTTCTATTTGTGTTGGCAGAATATTTGCTCAGTGTTGGAATAATATAAATACTGTTAAACGAACAGCACAAAGTATTTAAATACCAGTAATTTCAGAACATGTAATAATAATCTGCTATCTTACTAACTTGTCAGAATACATGAGTTATTTAAATGTTGATGATAACCAAGCATAAGAATCTCATTTTATGACCTAACAGAGAACATATTTTTTTGCACTTAGCCACTTTACTAAGAATACAATATTTGAATCTCTGAAAACTCATAAGATCTTAAAACTAATATGAATGTAATGAAAGTGAACAATATTTCGTGACTCAAATTGGAATTTTCTTTTGGTTAGAAGTAATTTGTTGTATAAAATAGTGTAATGCAATTTCCATATAATATGTTTGTACATGAGTAAGCTTAGTAAAGTTTTTGCCACATAATCTCATAAGAATCATCAAGGTCATACAAACTTTTTAACTCTATTTTGCAGAATAAAATATTTATTGAAAAAAAAAATCTTACTATTAAGCTTATAACAATAGAAATGTAAGTACTTAGAGTGTTTAGAACAGTAGTCTTTGTTTTAAGAACATAGTGTTTGAAATATGCACTTAATTTAAAGTGGAACAGTATTCAATTTGAGATGCATGCAGTGCAAAATAAAAAAATAAGTATAATTAAATCATATTAAGAAATGAGATCTTCAAATAAACACTTAGCCTATCATTTAGATTAGAAAGCACTTTATTATTGTAGAAAACATATTTAATTCAATACTGTTCCACTTTAAATTTCTGTGTTTTATCACATAATGTACATTTTAAAAAACATAATTATTCTTACTTGAAGAATGGAAGTAGGATAGCAGTATAGTTCATTAAATATGTAATTTCAAAGCAGAACTTAATCTATCTAAATTTACAAATTAATAGTCACGGAACGGAACATTAAATAATTATATAATAATTTACTTCCTTAAGGATGAAAAACTAGAAGACACATGTATTCTGATAGATTCATAAGAAAGAAAAGTACCATGTCTGTACAGATAAGCTACTGCAGTGATGTTAAGTTTCATATTGATAAAGTTAAGTGTACTACTACCCTTCAATCTCGCACTTGACGTATAATGGACAAAACTTCACAGATCTTTTTGGTAGTCTTAAGAAAGAAAAACAGTACCAGACATTGAACATAAACTAAAACACAGCTTATAAATCATACACAACTGAAGTATGTACTTGTGACATCCCGCAATGGAAAAATGATAATGAGAAAACTATTAGAAATTAGACCATAGTAAACTTTTGTTAATGACTCCTCAATAATGCAGGAGATGAATGGTACAACAATCACAAGTTATAACTCTCTCCTTACCAATATTTACTCTGTCTTAGTAGTGTATCTTTATTACTTGCTATCTACCAGAAATTATTTATACATAAATTTCCCTTATGTAGGGTATAAATTAAAATGTTTTCAAAGTGAAAATGAAATTTTTCTCCTGCTTTTATAATAACATCTTTCATTTAAAAAAAGAATTTGAGTAAAAATTGTCTTTAAATCACATCTAGCTATTACTGTCTTCCACTGTTGTGGTATTGCAATTGATACAACTATTCTATCCAGTACATAAGAAGAAGAGAAAACCATTATAATCAACAATTTAGAAACTCTCACAAGCTTGGAACAGAAATTTTTAATATTTTAAATTTTCTACTAAAGTTCATTTAAGAAACAATTGTACTATAATACAATAATTACCTAGTATCTATTTCGTTTCACCTTTAGTTTTAAATTTGCTCATTGTTTTGTAATTACAAACATATTAATACTTACATCAACTCCTTTAGCTTTAAGTGCTTCCTTTTCAACCTCTGCTTTTTTCTTAAGAATTTTTTTTTTATCTTGAATCTTTTTAAGTCGATAGAATTCCTCTCTTTCCAATTCATCCAACTCAGTAATAATATATGCAAGTGTTCTTTCTATTCTTGGAATTATAACGTATTCAATTGCATTTACACGACGATTTGTAACCTTTATTACTTCGTCTAATGTGATGAAGGAAGTTTGAAGAGATGCAAGTTCTACTAACAGTCGAATAGCAGCTTGATAGTTTTTCTAAAGGAAAACAAAGAAATAGATATTGCATTAAACATTCAGTTTAGATTACTTATAATAATATCATTAAATATTGAAATAAAATAAATTGTGATATGTAGCATAATTTAACTACAAGCTCTGTCTTCATTTATGCTTCTAAAGTTAATGCTTCTAAAGTTAATCATTGATACGTTATTGTTCCCAATGAATTACTCTTTGGATACTGAAGTAAACTCCCAGGCTTCAATTTGACGCAACATCATCAATACCAGAAAAATTTATGTTAGTTTTAATTGAACAATAAAATAACATTTGAATTGTTGAAATGTGAAGATAGAATTTATCAGTGAGGACAGAAAAGGAGTGAAAGTGAGTTGATAACCCTTTTTTTGTTGTCACATAGTATTTCTGATAATAAAAAACATACTCATAAACATCTGGTCAACGTAATTATGAAGAATATTCACTTGTCGTAGCAAACTTTATAATCTAACAAAAAGGGTTGTTTGTTTGGAAGGGAGAATGGTACTGTATTAGGAAAAGGTTTAAAGAACATTTTTAGCTATACAATATGGCAACAATGAATCCCATGAAAATACAGCAGAAGACAACTTCAACAGTGTGCTCAGTACACATGTGAGTGTCAGTGTCTGATGAAGGCAGAAGGTAACATGCCGAAAATTTAAACAAACTAAGTGAAATGGAAGTGTTACAACAGTGAAACAGTTTTGAAGACATATTCACACCATTGAGGAATACATCAAACCTCTACCAAGGTGAGCTAAAATGTCCTTTAAACCTTTTCTCAAAACTTTATAATTAACATAAAAAGTTGGCATTCAACTATAAATAAATTTGGTAAACTAAATGACTAATCCTATTGCATATTTCTTAAAACGAATATTGTTCTTACAATAATAAAATATGGTAAATTATTTACGACTACTGTACGAATAATAAAAGAATATGTAAGTTTCAACTGCACTAACAAGTTGACAATAAGTAAATACTGAATAGTAAGATACTATTCAAGTTATCATAACTTATGAATTATATGAAGAAGTATTATTATTCAACTAACACAAGTGCTCAAAGTGAAGTACAGTATACAGGCTAAGTACACTAAATTGTTAATGATGCTGAAAAAGTAACTTCCATATTCCTTTTAAAAAAGTCAATACTGTCATGTTGCAATTGAAATTCGTATTCTCCTTACTATACTGTATATAGAAGGCAAAACCTGTAATGATTTTTTTTACGGAGGCGAAGGCACTCCATTCACAACCCCACTTCCCTGAGTCCCTTTAAGAACGAAGGAGGGGAGTAGATGAAAAACCACATCAAAATGTAACTAGAGAAATGTTAATTCAAAAGTGTATTTTAAAATGTTCAATGGTACCTTTAACTTTGCTAACTGCTGTCCACCTCTTGCAAGTCCAGCTAATTCATATGTATCTGCACCATCTTGATAAGTTTCAAATATTGGTAATGTTACACCAGCTACATTATCCTTCTTTGTACGAATCTTTATCTGAGCCTTTGTTACATTCTGTACAACAACCTACAAAACAACAAACAAATTTTACGTTACAATCAAATGTCATCTCCGCTATTAAATGCACAATACACTATGAGCTTATGAGGTAGATTATGAAAATGGTAATTATTTGCTTTTATCTTAACTAATCAGGTTACAATTACAATATGAAATAATTTTAGCAAACTATACATTAAAGAAAACTACTGTTTAGTTTAAAAATAAGTAGAGTAGGTAAACCAATGGTCAGATCACAAATGAAAAGGATTTTAAAATAATATTCATTTGAGAATAAATCTACCTAGGCCTATTTATAATTACAATTCAATTTTTTCAACAGCAAAGTGCTTTCTTATTTTGTCTGAGAGGCATCATAAATGGCATAAAGAGAAATTTGGTCTCCATTCTATACTATCCTGTAAATTTGCATAGGAAATAAAAATGCACACTTCTGGTTAAAATTCTTATAGCCTAGGTCTGTTGGTGTCTGGAAACAAGATTATCTTGTATGATGTGTTATTTCACAGATTTTAATGAGATAAACAATCTTTTTTAACTGAAATAAATTTCACAATTGGTCTTAACATGGGCCAGGAGTTTGGTGCTTTTATTTCTTTTAAAAAGCTCAGAAATTTCTTCAAAAAGGGCAGAAATTATCTAGAAAGCATAAAATACAGGCTTTACTACATTAGAGGAAGATCTTTTGAACTTTTATTTCTTTAAAAAGTAAAAAAGAATTGAAATATCCCTGTGATGACTTTACTATAATTAAATATTAACTTTATAATGGTAAGGAATTTTCAAAATAATTTTTTTTTAAAGCGCAGGAATTCTTCAAAAAGCGCAGAAAAAAGAAATAAAAGTGTCAAACTGCTGGTCCTAGCCTTAGCCCATGATATTTGAAGATGAGGGTGGGCTGTAAAATAATTTCTACTTTCGATTCTCCATATAAAAGTGAAATAAATCCAACTAGCGGCCCGTTAACCTGGCTTTGCACAGGTGGAATTATGAAACATTAATGATATGTTAGATGAAAAATTGTAAAGAAAGTGAATGTTAAAATTCACTTCTTCGTCTATTTATTTTAAATAAACATAAGTAAATAATTATATTTTAGTGGCATTTGAATTCCCAATGCAGCTGAATAATTAGACAATCACTTAAGCCTAATCAGTGAAAAACATCTGGCATGTAACAAAGTTTCCATGTTTTGAACACTTTGTGACAATATTTCCCCCTTCCACCAACGACACATTCATTTGAACAGTTCAGGGGTTTCTGAAACTTTTTGAACACGCACGAATCACCTCCATGTCACATTTGAAAGGGTTGTAATCCCAAACACCGGTTTCTATGCGTCTGAATAAGATCTCATGTAACCTAAAATCTCCCAAAGAACATACAGGCTGCTACCACCGCTCTAAGGTAGTGAAAACATTTCAAAATTTCACATTTCTGCAGTGTTCATTTGTAACCCCACATACGCCATTAAATGTTAGAATCGTCCAGAGAATATTAAATTTTCACCTTTTTTTGTCAAAAGAGTGTCAAAACACCTCTCCATAAAATAATAATTGTATTGCCTTAAACATTTGAAAAAAAAGTTATTTAAAAAATATGATTTTTTTTTGTCAATGGGGAACTGTTACCCCTTAAATCTAGCGATGATATACTTTTTTTGTCAAGTGGGTGTCATAATCCCCTTATTACGTTCCTGAAAATAAATAATGTAAACAGTGAAAACCCCATCAAAATGAGTGCTGTAGTTTTCGAGATCTTCGAGGGTATTTTGTCAAGGGAGTGGTGTAACCCCCTTGTTACGCCCCTGTAAATAAATAATATACATGTATAAAACTTCCTGGAACTATTTAAGACATTGATAACCCCATTAAAATCAGTTCTGTTGTTTCCAAGATCTTAAAGGGCATGTCGTCAAGGTTGTGGTGTAACCCCCTTGTTACGCCCCTGAATAAAACAATATATAGATAAGAACCTTCTCGGGACCATACCCTCTAAGCTGGTGAAATCCCATCAAAATCCGTCCAGTAGTTTTCGAGATCTTAGAGGACATATATAGTGACACTCTGTTTTATTAGTATGATGATGATGATGATTGGCAACAGGAGTACAAGCATTCCAAATGAATAAAATTTTGTGAATTGGCAATGTAATAACTACTCTCACTATATGGTATTTATTATTACCTACTTTAATAAGTAAAACAAGGAAACAAATGTAGCTCATATCTGTTGCTGGGCATCTGGTGCAACTTTTACAGCAAATATTTCATAAAGTTAGTTTACCTCCTACCTCTTGAAAATTATATATGTACAAACTATTCTGCAGTGAAAAAAATGATAATCTAAACTAACCTGATTGAAATCTCCACTAGCAAACTTTGCCTCTGCTAATGAAAATGCTGCTTCTTTCATTACTTCACCCATTAATGTTTTGGTTTCAATAATTTTATTCAAAATCATTCTGAAACGTAATTGTAATGCATCAGCTTTCTTCTTCAGTAAGCTGTGACCTTTCTGGGCACCCTTCAAACGAGCTGTGAAAACATTTAATTGCACATTAGTAGGCCTATATTATAAATTTATAATAATATAGTAATTGAACAAACTATACCGGTACCTTTCAAAAATTCATGCATACCATAGATCATTTCATCATAAATAAGAAAAGAGTAAAATATCCACAAATAGGCTACAATCAAATTTCAAAAGTGAAGATTTTAGGTTAATTCTTTATTATGTAATTTATGGTCTTTTTTATGTTCCATAATTGTAAAAAGGTACATTATAGTTAATCTTCTATAAACCTAAAATTTCACACTATTATGATGAACTATCATGTCAGTATCAGTACTTATAGTTATTTGCAGCACTATATTTCAGGTAGAAAAAAGATGCGAGAAACTATTAAAAAATAAGACCAAAGAAAGACAGACAAGATAAAATTTTGAGTTTAGAAAAGGTTGTAGAGTATCCTACATACACATTTCTTCTAGTGGAATATACCTTTTATGTCTACAGAGAGGAGTAATTTTTGTTTTCAACACTATCTACGAGTAAATGGCAATTTGTAAGTAATCTTGTCTATTTGCTACCCGTAAACAACTTGCAGATCTAACTGTTGTGATATCAATTTAATGAACAAGTATCACAGGTAAATTTAAAGTAGGCAGGCCTGATGTTTTTCAGTAAACTTATTCTTGACAATTATCATAGGCGCCAACTACGGGTGTGCTTAGGAGCTCCAGCAACCGCTGATTAGATCCAGAGGGTGCAAGGTCCCCTGAATCTCCTTTATACATAAGCCAGTTTTGATTGCGATTATCACTAAAATGTGTTTGAAAAATAAAAAGCTTTAAAAAAACACACAATTTTTGGATAAAAATGTCCTGAATTTCTTAAAATTCTATAATTACTGTTTCAAAAATTTCGTTCTCGGTTATAAAAGGTGAAATTTATGATCAAAATTTACTGATTTTATAAGTTTAGAAAAAAAATATTATGATGCACGGTCTAAAATATAGCGTTGTTACCAAAATTTTCCAAATTTCTTTCGCTCACGCCTACCATGGTGGCGCTTCGTGGAGGTCTTTGACTTTCCCAAATTTTTTTAGCAACCCCTGAAGAGTTTGCATAAGTCTGTGCCATTGACAATTAGATTATGTTTCTATTTTTCTGCCCAAGTTCAGTTTTGAGACATTAAAAAAGGCGAAGTTCAGTATTACAATAAATAGATCTAATTCTTTCGATATTTCATAGGTCTAGATTGTAATGCCGCAGTGATAAGTTAGAAGTAATGTAATATGGGACTGGTTTTTCACCTTTCATATTAGTTTGTGCTCCTCTGGAGGGAAAAATTGGTATCCTATCCTTTCCTGACATGATTACTAAATACTCTCACTCTACCTGAAAAAATTCAAACAAATTAGGATATTCACATTCACATTAAAGCTTCACATTCACATTAAAGCTACAGTCATGTTAACTATCATACACACTCAATTTCAGTTTTGATCTTATGTCAAATTGATCAAAGAGTATGGTAACATGTTATTTCATCAAATGATGTGAGACATGTTCAAATGAAATCCATTTGCAGAGTGCAAAGTGAAGATTGATTTTTGAATTATAATGACCCTAAAATGAAGTTGTATGTGTGATTCATGATAACTTATAATTCCTCTAATTTCATTTTAGATGCCTGGCAGCATTTTCAAAATTGTTACTGCTTTTTTCTGAAATGAACAAATTGTGCATGCTGCCTCGGCCGGCTGTCCTTGTTGGCCTTCCTTAACAAGTTATTGTGCGATTCATATGATTCACTCTCTTATGTTATGTTTGTGTGGGATTTTCAATAAAACATTTTCATTACTGTATTTAGCAAACATCTTTTATATTTTTATTTATTATATAGTAAGTATACACTTTTCATTTCACAAAAATGTTTTATTTAAAATCACACACAAACTTAACATAAGAGATTGAATATGAATTGCACACTAGGCCTACCTTGTTGGCAATATTTAATTCTGTATAAAACTATATCTATTTTGTAATTGCTCGAGAAAGACGGAATAAATTCATCGAAATATTGCAAGAAAAACATATTTCGCTGGTGTAATAACTCAACAAAACTAAAGAGGCGTGCTAAGGATAATCGGCAGAAGTAGCGTGCACAATTTCTCTATGTCAGGAAAGATGCTGAAAATAAAACAATGTTTTTTACTTTATTTCTTCTGAAAACAAATACAAGTTAGTAGGCTATATGAAGTAATTTTGTATACATGTAATTCATTGTTACTTCTCAGAGATTATTTTATTTAAGCTTTGTTTCAAATCCGGACGATAATTTTACATGGTAAAAAGTGACTCAGTAAAAAAAATACTCGCCTCAATAGAGGTGTGTATTTTCAAGTTTAAGAAAACAATGTAACCCTTTCCACCACTATGCCTAACTCGACAAAGCCTAAGAAAGGGTCAAAATGTAACAACTTATGACTCCTAAAAAGTAAAAGTAAAACATTCAACAGTAAAAAAACATGACAGTTTGACAGTCCTAGGCCTATCATACAGTCATATGTTATGAACAACTTCACTAAGTCTAGGCCTACCAAACCTATAATGACGATTGTAAAGTATCCGGGGATACTTTACTATATGCCCGGGTCTATAAAAGTGCTTTCAGAACCGAACTGAATATGAACCTAACCTGACCAAACCGAAAATGGATATTAACCTATCTGAGAATGGAGATTGACCTATTCGAGAATGGAGATTGACCTATTCGAGAATG